>QKYT01000563.1:11644-37589 GCA_003550305.1 Glomus cerebriforme | reverse complement strand
ATAAAAAACTTTTAAAGCCTCAACTTTATGAAGAATTATTAAATTCTTATTTGGATCCTAATAGTGAACCAAATAATAATATTTTACTTCCTAGATATAGAAATATTGATGGAATTATTGATTCAAAAATTGTTAATTTAAATATTGTTTCAATAATTTCAAGATGGATTGATAGAATTGATACTAAAAACAAATTTGCTTATGTAAGAGAATTATATTTTCCATATAAATTCAAATTATTATTAAGAGGAAGCAGAGATGGATTTACTCCTAAAATGTTTCATGCATTATGTGATAATATACCTTTTACTGTTACATTCATTAAAGTACAAGGAACAGGAGAAATTATTGGGGGATATAATCCTTTGAAATGTAAGACCCTAGGTGAGAAAATGGATGAATGGGTTGAAACAAAAGATAGTTTTATATATTTTTTTAAGAATAAACATAACTTTAAAGATTCAATCTTGAGTCATGTAAAGAATATGAATCAAGCTATATACCATTGTAATACATATGGTCCTACATTTGGTTTTAGTGATATTAATATATATAACGATGAAGATGATTCAGAAGAATATAATGTTATTCATTGTAAACAAAATGATTATGAAAAAAAGATAAGAAGTACAGAAGAAGAATTTTTAATAGAAGATTATGAAGTATTTCAAATCATAAAGAAATCTTAATAGTCTAATACTCTAATAAACTATAAAGCACATACATTTATCCCATCCCGACATTAAATAATTTTCTTAATCATTATTATTTTATGTTAAATAATAAATGCAAAAAATATCATGTAAACTGAAGGTTTATTAAAAATATTATTATTTAGTTATTAGGATTCAGTCACAAAAATATCAATGACTAATAAATTTATCCCTATATTTGCTACAAAAATCTTTTTTTACTGATGTTGATTATAATAATTTCAATTTCTAACAAATTAACTTTATTTTTCCACAGATGAATCATATAATGCTGATTCAGAAGATGGAAATGAGAACAATTACAATAAATTTTATTCGACGCATGTGATGTACTTTTAAATGAATTAAATGAATGTTCTCGATCCCTACAAAATGAAATTTATGAAACAGATTATGAGATCCAAAAAATCCTAATCCATGGAGTTGTTGTAATGAAATCTTCATTTGTACATGTATTAGGAATACTCCAATGGAATATTCTTAAGATGAAAGAACCATGATCTGACTAATAATGCAGAAATTGCTTCATAATTTATTATTAGCATCTTACTACGATATACAGTAGTCAAATGCAGATTTCATCATCAGTTAGAACCGAAAAATTTGGGTCTAATTATTTATTGAGTAGTCAAAATATCTTATCTATTCGTATATATGAGATGCAGAATCAGAGGTGAAATTTCACTTTATAATAAAAAATTATTTGACCAAAAAAGTTTTTTTTTATAGAGACTACTTCAATTCAAAAAAGAACAATCAATTTAACCTAAAGACTTTTAGTATTAGCATAACATATTCAAATATTTTGTTAGTTTTCTAAATTTTTGTATAAACGATTGAAGAATATAATACAAAATTAATTAAAATTAATATGAGTTACATTTACAATCTACATTCATCATCTAAGTTTCAATGATACGTACGATATTAAGCTCCCTCTTTCTGTAACTCTTAATTTTTTATATGACTATGTTGTTTACATTATATTCATTTTAATCATCACTTTCTTTTTACATATAATTAATATAATCTTGGAAAAATTTTTATTTTTATTTATAATATGAAAATGAAGCAAAAAAAAAAAATTTCATATTTCAATTTAACTAACTGTTTTATAATAGAATAGATTAAAAAAATGGTCTGATACAAAAATAAAATTAAATTAAGGCGCAGTTAAATTTTATTTTTATTATTGGACGTTTTCAATCACTTAAAAATAAAATAATATGCAATGATAAATATAGTTATATAGATACTGTACACGACACTGTCAAACATTTCAGTAAAAAATTTCTTTGTTTATGTAATATAGCTTACCATATCGGTTTAATCTTTGTTGTAATATAATTTTTTTAAAGTATATTGTGAGTGTTGCGTTATAATTATTGAATATAAAATTATAACTGTATGTGTCAATTTGGCGTTTATTGTATATCTAAAAAAAAAAAAATTTTTTTTTTTATTATTAGTCACATTTACTGTACATTTATATCTGTTGCGACCAATTTTTTATTAGTGTAACTCTAATATTTATAAAAAAAGATGTTTTAAGATTTTCATAACTTCTTTTACATTTCTTAAAATTTTTTGTTTTTTTTTAACATCTTTATCATTACACCACCACCACCAAATATTAATTTAAAAACACAAGAAAATAGAAAATTTTGCTTGCGATTTTCATCGAATAAAAAACAAAAAGAAAATTTCCTTCGTTAATATCAGATTTCGATTTTAAGGTAAGGTGGACGACTATGATGTTCGTCGGTTACTTAGCGTTTATCGTTGGGGTTATCGTGGGGGATTAGTAGGTACCAATTGTGGGCACTGAGTATGTTCAACGTATGCGCATACGGCAATCATATGATGACGTACATCTTACCCTTCCGAGGGGGTCATTTGGTAGTGGCTGGGAAACACGTCGAAAATCTCTCATTGTAATTTTGACGATGCTAACGCCTTTTTTCTCTTTTTTTTTTTTTTTTACAAAATTTTGAACATTTTAATGAAAATATCGGAATATTCAGCTGAAGATTATTAATAAATTATTGGTATGTATTTCTCTTTTTTAGAATCTTCTAAACCAGTTGTTTTCTATTAATTGTTTGGTAAACAAATTGAAAATTGTAAAAGATTTTTTTATAAAAAATAAACAATTTGAATGTATCAAAGCATTCTAATAAAAAAATTGACCATATATTAAATTCCTCTGTTTATTTTAATTCATTGATAACTTGTTTATTTTCTTTCATACACTGTATATATTGTTTGATAGATTTTGCATTCATCATGGGTTTTCATACATATAATAGTCTTATAGTGAAAATTGCGTATTTAATAGTGAAAGAAAATATCTTTGTGTAAAGTTCTTTTTCAATAGCTTTAAATTTAAAGAATCATTGCAAAAAATAAAAAATATATACATAATACAAAGTCACCTGATTAAAATTAGAACATGAGTCGGCCGGATGATTTAAATGGTTAAATATCCCGTTATAAATTTAATAATAAAATCTTTTTTATATAAATGATATCAAAAACCGGTTATTAATAGGAGATAACGTTCCGCTTAATATTGTTTTTTAATTTTACTAAAAATTACTATATCTGCGTCTTTATATGGTAAAAAGTTTATTTATAGTATGTGCACCAATAATCATTTGACAACAAAACAATACGCCAAAAGTATTTAAAATTTTCAAACACTTGAGATTGAGACAATATTTATGTATGCATGAAGAATTTTAAGTTTGTATAACCTTCCTTACATTTATTTGTAATTCATAAGACCAATTTGAACAAATTCTTTTTTGATTGGATAATTCAAATTTTGCAAATCTATATGTTTGCGTTTATTATCGAACTTATCAATGTCATTGGTCATCTTTATTACAATCAGATAGACTAGATAGACTGCACTTTACTTTTATGTCTAAATTCAAACTAGGGACACGTGTCAGGTCATGGTATGCCTTTGCAGAACATAATTCAATTCAATTAATTAATAGTTTCGTTATTAGATATAATAAAACTAATTATGTTATAACATTTATTAATTGTCATAATATTTATAAATTATAATTTTTTTTAATACATAATTTTAAAATGAAATAAATATTACAAAGTAATAATTGATTGACGTGAAAATAATTGAATTTTCAATTTCTAAAATTGCTATTATTTAAATTCGTGAATTAAAATTAAAAACGTTTCTAGAATTAAACCAATATTATTCTTTTTTATTGCACTATATTCAAGAATATTTAGAATCATAACTGACTACGAAGATTATCACAATATTGGCCCAAATGTTGGCACAAGTCAATGATGCCTGCCAAATCCAATTCAAACCAAACTCGAAACTTAAATTACAGAGCAGAAATCATTATTCTAAAGGATGTGTAGCAATAATATCCTAATAGATTGCTATGACAAAGAGATATAAATAGCATTTTATTCAAATTCATATCTGATATGAAAAAATAATGATTTTACCAGAATTGATGATAATTTTAAAATTATATTTTATTCATTAAACTTTTAATATAAATTGTGTGATACAAAATGTAAATTCAATCTTTTTTTTCTATCAGAATAAAATTGCCTATATCCAAAAATTTTAAATAACTCAATTTCTTAAAATGATAAAATTATGACTCATATCCAAAAATTTTGGCAATATGCTATCTCTTGTCTTTTCTATACTTTAGAGATCTTGTATCTCATATGAAATGTGGAAATTCTGCCAAATTTTTATTGATAAATATGGTTTTGTGTATATCAACTTCATCCCAATCAATCCATTTCATAAATCTAACCTATACATGGGGTGAATTAGGTTCAAGGTCATGCCAAAATATTACACCAATTTGACATTACACTGGTGTAATACTGGTGTAATGCTTTTTAATATATCAAAATCTGGTATAATATATTTCACCATTACACCACCTTGATGCCTAATTGCTAGAATAATTTCGCTCCACGTATAAATCTAACCATATATAAACAAATTTTTAGATTATTTTTTTTTGTCGTGAAGATCAATAAGTAATTATATTCCTTTAATATCAATTAATCATCATTTTTTTTTGATTTAAATCAGAAATTATTGGTGGTGACCTTAATTTATTAGATAAATTAGAAAAAGATAAAAATGTTTTTTACTTGAAAAATTGATCTGCAACAATCGATTTCCGATTAGGAAATTTCTTTATTATATAAGGTTCATCATTTAAACAAATTAGGATTGGCAAAATTTTTTCTCTTTCTCATTTATTTTTTTATAATGGAAGATAATAAATTTTTACCAAAGTTATCTCAAAATTTACTTGAAATTTTAGAGGATGAAGAATATTATGATATTACAATTGAAGTTGGTAATGACCCTTACGTAAAAGTATTTCGTGCGCATATGGTTATTTTAAATTATCGTTCTCCTTATTTAAAAAGAATTTTATCAACTAATAAAAAGAAAAATGATGGAACTTTATCACATATAAAATTACCAAACATTTTACCAGAAATTTTTCAAATAATTTTAAGGTAAGAATTAATTAAATTAAATTAAATTTTAGGTTTTATTGTTTTTTTAATTTCATAATGTTTTATTTTAAGGTATATTTATGGCGGAAGAGTTTCTTTGGAAGAATATGATGCTTTGGATATCATCAAAATATTGGATGCTGCCAATAAATTAAGTCTTCAAGAAATAATTCCTTATTTACAATCATTTTTGGTTAACAATAAATCAAACTGGATGGAACAAAATTTTAATCTAATATATCAAACAAGTTTTGAAAATAATAATTCATTTTTGGAACTTCAAAAATATTGTATGGAATTAATGTCTAAACAAGCAGGAAAAATTTTTAATTCACCTGATTTTACTTCAATTTCAGAAAAATGCTTAATATCTCTCATTCAACAAAATAATCTTCAAATGAGTGAAGTTCAAATTTGGGATTATGTACTTAAATGGGGTATTGCACAAAATCCTGAACTTCCTTCAGATCCTTTAAATTATTCAAATAATGATTTTAATACTTTAAAAAATACTTTACAACATTGTATTCCTTTTATTAAATTTATGGAATTTACTTCTAAAGAATTTTTCAGTAAAGTGTATCGAATCAAAAAGGTTATACCAAAAGAGTTACGTGAAAAATTAATTGAATGTTTTATGGATAATGATTATAAACCAAATAGAAAATCAGAATCACGGATAACTAAAGAAATTAGTTCTAAAAATATAGATTCAAAAATTATTACAATTCAATATGCTGAGTTAATTTCAAAATGGATTGATAAATTAGAGATTACAGACGAGATAAAAAATTCATACGAATTCAAATTAATTTTTCGTGGATCTCGTGATGGATTTACATCTGAAAAATTTCATGAAATTTGTGATAATCAATTTCGTACTGTAGCAATTATTAAAGTAAAAGGTAGTGATGAAATTCTTGGAGGATATAATCCGATTGCATGGAAATCTGGAGATATGTTTAGTTATGGCATTACTAAAGATAGTTTTATATTTTCTTTTAAAAATGATTCTTGTATTGAAAGTTATATTTTAAGTCGAATAAATAATGAAAAATGTGCCATAAATTATTTGAATAGTTATGGTCCATCATTTGGTATTGGTGACCTTACAATATTTGGTGGAGTAGGTGGAGATTTTCATACTTATAATTGTAGTTATTGTAAAAAATTTTTTTATGAAAAGCCGATAAGAGGAACTGAAGATTCCTTTTCTATTGAGGAAATTGAAATATTTCAGATTTTCTTATCAGCGGTGGAAATTCTTTAAAATTTCCTTATTTTCTTTTTATAGATTTATATATTTTTTGTTTAGTTTATTGGAAAAAATGATTTACAAGATACAGTAGGTACTGTATAATTAAGAAATATTATAGAACCTGAAAATATAAATAAATTTTAACAGTATTTTAACAAGTGATTTCAATGTTTTAGGACAGTTTTATGATTTTGTTTGGCATCATTTTAATAAAAATTGCCATTATTATAATTTCTTAAGTATTTTCGCAGTGTAGAAATTATAAAAATTTACGTGATTGAATAGTTACAAGTCATAATAAAACATAATTAATCAATACTACTATATAATCTGTTTCCATATCAAGAATTCCAGTATTTGAGACAAAATTAAAATATTACAATTTATCAAATGTTGTAAATAACAACTTATATTTTATTAATTCACTTTAATGTAAATTCGATATACAGTACTATCTCAAACTTTATCATATTACAAATCAACCATTTTTCTTAAAACTTATAACAATAATCACAAGTAAAAAAAAATTATAGTAGAAATATATAAATATGGAAGTAAATAAATTACAATAATAAAATATTTATTATTTCAAGAAGTTTGTGAACCCAAAAGTTAGACTTTTTTATTGGTTATAAGAATATATCGTAAGACATCATTTCTTCAGTGATTTTTTTTAAAAAAAAAGTTTGATCAAACTTTAATAGTTCATTTATTGCAACTAATTATAAAAAAAAAATAAATAAATTTTATTTTAAATTATACTTTCAAATTTTATATGAAATAATTATAATTTTAGAAAAAAATTTGAAAAAAATACTGATTCCTAAATTCATTTAGATTTAGATTTATTATTTTGATCTAAAAAAAAATAGATTATAAAATTAAAAATGATTATGTTAGCATAAGCAAAGTTTAATTTAACATTAATAAAAAAATTTACCATCATTGTTAATTTTCAATTGAGAAATATCAATTTGTAAAAATTCTAAGAAATAAAATAAAATTTATTAGACTTTTTTTTAATATTTTTCAAACAAAATAAAATTTAATTACCTGAATATTCCATGCTTATAATATTATCATATTGTTTATAATAATCATCTGAATTTTTTGGTTCAGGAAGATTATCAAAATTCAGTAATCTACTTGTATAAATAGCTTCAGAATGTGTTTCATATGATAAATTAGTAGAAGGAATATTAGTTTGTAATTTATTATTGATTTCATTTGCTTCTTTGATTTGTTTAACAAATTCTGTTTCTTCTACTTTTCCCATATCAAGTTCATAATTCCATTGACCTAAAATATCATAAACTTCTAGTGCTGATAGTCGATTTAATGGATTTGCATCTAAACAACTTTTAATTAAATGTACAATCAATTGGGATACTTTAATATTAAATCTTGGTCTAAGTCCTTGACAGATTTTTAATGCTAAATTTTCATTATGGCTTACATCATAGTATGGAGGTAACCCAGAAATTGTTTCATACATAGCCAAAACTATAAATATCAACAGCTATGGTATAATTTGTTCTCTTAAAATTTCAGGAGCAATATAAGGTAAAACACCATAAACACTTTTTTTTGTATTTTCTAATGAATTATAATCTGCTGGTTTGCATAATCCCATATCAGTTATAAATGCGTCACCTGTATGAAGTATATTGCCAATATGTAAATCTCGATGAATTAGCCCTATTTGATGAATTTCATTAAGCCCATATGCAATCCAATATAAATTATCAATCTTATTTTCCCAACTTAACGTTAATTCATTATAATTTTTATCTAAATAATTTCGTAAACTTCCATTTTCTGCATAATCCAAAACCATCATATAATTTTTTGTGTCTGGATCTTGAGTTATTCCATAAAGTCTAATAATAGAAGAAAAATCAGGATCTCCAATAAGTTTATGATGTAATGTAATCTAAAATATAACATTTAATAAAAATACATTAGTAAAAATAATATTTCAAAATTTCATTAAANGGNAAATTAATTTATACCTCATTGATAAATTCTAATCTAACATTTTTTGAATTATTTAAACTTTTTAGAGCTACTTTCTTATTTGGAATTAATCGTTTCCAATTTTGAAAATAATTATCCCATTCATCTATGTGTCCATCAATCCAATTTGCCTTATACACTTTACCAAACCCGCCTTTTGCAATATATTCAATATCATAAAATTTATCATAAGGTATCCACTCTAATACTTTCCTATAATCAGTTGCTGTTAACTGAGTATCTTGAATAAATTTGTCAATATCATCATTACCACTAGTCCAATTTTTGAAATTTTGCTGAAAATGTTTTCTCCTACATGCATTACACCAATCTTCTCCAGTATTTGGTTGTTTGCATTCTTCACATAAACCATATGTTTTATAACGTTCTTTTAATTCTTCATTTAATATTAGTTTATCAATTAACAATTTTTGTTCTTCAGTTAAATAAAGATGTTCAAAATCTTTTATTTGTTCAAATACATCATCACTGAGATAATTTTGCTCCATAACGTTGTTAAATTAGGATATTTGATAGGGGAGACTATAATTATTTAAGATTATAATATACTGTAAAATAAAAAAAAAAGAAAAAATTCTTATTTACGCTAACAAATTTTGCGTATCATTTACAGTAAAGTGTAACTTTCAGCTGCATTACGCTAACCTTATTCGTTTTGTCATCAATCACATGCTTTTAACATGAGAAAACAATGAAAATCATGTGTTTAGTTAAATTATCCGTAGTAATTGAATTTTTTTTTTTTTTTTTTTTTTGTATTGAAAATTGAGTATTCAAATTGGATATAAAAAGAAGTTTCTTAGAAAAGTGTTTGTAGTATTAAGCAAATAAATTTTGCTTCACGAAATATTTTTGCATATTTAAAAACATTTCATGACAGGGGCAAAAAAAAAAAAAAAAAATTTGACATAAATAGGCAAAGAATTATGGTTAATTTTAACGCAACTAACTTAAATCCTTGAAATTTCTAATTTATATTATTCTTAACATGATGTTTCTTTTTTAAAAAAAGTTTAAGATGAACTATTCTCGACGTTTCTTGATAAAAAAAAAATCTTTTAAAAAAGTATTTAAAATAGTCAAATTGTCTGTCTCTTGTATTTTGGTTACTTTATTTATTTTAGTTTGAAAGCTACCGTAATTATAGCTTCATTTATAAGATAGTCTAAAAAAAAAATAATAAATAAGAATTATAATTACTTCAAGTACAAATATTAAAAGTTTCTCTAAAACTATTCACGAACATAAACTATCATCATTTTACAATAAAATTTATGATCAAAAAAAATTTACTAAAGTTTAACCAATTTCTAAAAACTAATTATTATTGAACAAAATAGATGTTTCCATTTGCCACAATAATAAAATAACAATAATTTAGTAATAAACTTTCTTGAATTCTATATTAATTTAAGCAGATTACATGTATAAATTTACATAACTTATAGAGATTGCATTTTTTTCAAATTTTTTCATATAGACATTTATTTACAATACTTACATAATTATCACTATTCCAAATATCATTTCTTACATTTTCACAAAATCAAATCTAGTTACTATAATAAAAGAATACTAATTGTAGTAAAATTCTGTCTGTTTGTATTTTCAATTAAATTTGGATGGAACTTTTTGAACGCTTACTAAGCAATGTTGTGCCCAACAATTTCGGGCAATTGTGGTACTCCAGATCCAAATTTGTCCCAGTTGAAAATTTTGCCCAGCATCAAATTTCGGCCAAAATTTTGATTCAATAGCCGATTGCTAATAAAGGAAAATGATCATGTTCTTTGTCATTTTTGTGGCTTCATTTAAAAAAAAAAATGGCTCTCTTTTTTTTAGAACAGACAAATTGAACTATAAAATATGGTAAGTTCATTCGTTCTTTTTTTTTGTTTATTTTAAAGGAAAATTATTGACGTTAAGAATCTGGACAAACGGACAGCTAGGATAATGAACAAATCAAGCCAAATGATCAGGATCTAGAATAAATGAATCATTTTCATTATTTTTTTGCTTTTTTTTTTCTTTTTCTTTTTTTTGTTTATTTTGCAATAGCAAAAATTACTAATTTTAACATTTTCTTAGTTCATTTTTAAATAACCGATATTAGGAGTTTTATTAATGGCAATTTTCCGGTTATTTCTATTAATTCTTATGATTATTACAGGAAGAAAATGGTCTTCATGAATTTGTATATTGTAAAATAATAGAAATAAATTCAATTTCTTAATAAATGCATCACATTATTAATGGATTTATAAAACATTTAATGAAAACGTTAATAAATAAAATTTACATTAGAAGAGTGGGATGGAGATAAGCCTGATAAGGTATATAATCTTTTATTAAATACATTAATAAATATAGTAATATATTATGACAGTTATAAATTTAATACTTCAATTTAAAATAAAACAAATTCTTTTTTTGTCAAATTGATTTAAAAATTAAAATGACAACAAAATTAAAAAAAAAGAAATTATAATCAAAGTACAATGTCAAACAAAGATATATTTTATGTTAACTAAATCCTACTTAAATTTGAAGGAAAAAGTACTTGTGCTTAGTTTTTTTTGATTCTCAAAGTTAGGCCATTCCAATTTAATAAATTTTTAAGTGTTCAATTATAACACTTTAATTTCGGCCAAAATTAGTGATAATTCTGGCCATGTTTTTAATCCCCTCCTCTTCAGGTTGTAGTTTTGTAATTCCTAATGTTAAGGCCTTATAGCCTGTTCAAGGATAACACCAACGATAACAATGAATCAACAATAATTTTTCAGTTGCGGAGTAGAAATATATATCCAATAAAATATCCTCTTGACTTATGCAGATCATATGGGAGGACAAAGTATTAAAATAGTTAGTTAAATTACGAACATGGAAATCGGCTGTCAGTTGTTCATCATACAACATTTAAGTTAACGCAACTTCAATTTTTTTTTCTCATTCAACTTTCACATACAAATTTAATAAAAAAATGTTGATGGAATTTTTTACTAAATTAAGTCAAAACTATATTGAAATTTTGGATGATGAAGAACATTATGATACTACTATTGAAGTTGGTAATGATCCAAATGTTAAAATATTCCGTGCGCATATGATTATTTTATGTTACCGTTCTCCATTTTTACGACGAACTTTGGCATCCAACAAAAAGAATGATAACAGTGCTTTAACTCATATTAAGTTTCCTAATATTTCACCAGAAATATTTCAAGCTATTTTAAAGTAAGTTTTCAATTTCGTTAATTCTTAAATATTTGATATTTATCAAAATAATTTTTATAATTTACTGTAGATATATTTATGGTGGTATCATTTCGTTAAATGAGCAAGAACCTTCGGAAATTTTAAAAATATTGGCTGCTGCTGATCAACTTCACCTTCAAGAACTAGTCGATTATTTACAAAAGTATTTAATCGAAAATAAATCTGAATGGATGGAACAACATTTCGAACGTACTTATCAAACAAGTTTTCAATCTAGTTCTTTATTAGTTCTTCAACAATTTTGTATTGATTTCATGGCTAAATCTCCAGAAAAAATATTTAAATCTTTTGATTTTATTTCGCTCTCTGAAAAATCTTTGGTTTCACTTATTAAAAGAGATGATTTACAAATGAAAGAAATTGAAGTTTGGGATCATGTATTAAAATGGGGTCTTGCACAAAATCCAACTCTTATTCCAGATCCTGATACTTGGACAGATAATGATTTCAAAACAATGGAAACTACTTTACAACAATGTTTACCTTTAATTAGATTTTTTAGTCTTTCATCTGATGATTTCTTTCAAAAAGTTCATCCATATAAAAAAATTTTAAATCCCAAACTTTATGAAGAATTATTAGGATCTTATTTGAATTCTAATCGTGAACCAAATGATAATATTTTACTTCCTAGATGTAGAAATGTTGATGGAATTATTGATTCAAAAATTGTTAATTTAAATATTACATCTATAGTTTCAAGATGGATTGATAGAATTGATACTAAAAGTAAATTTGTCTATGCAAGAGAATTATATTTTCCATATAAATTCAAATTATTATTAAGAGGAAGCAGAGATGGACTCACTCCCAAAAAGTTTCATGTATTATGTGATAACATACCTCATACTGTTACATTCATTAAAGTAAAAGAAACAGAAGAAATTATTGGAGGATATAATCCTTTGAAATGGAAAGATTCACATGAAGGTGAATTTGATGAAACAAAAGATAGTTTTATATTTTCTTTTAAGAATGAGGATAACTTTAAAGATCCAATCTTAAGTCATGTAAAGAATATGAATCGGGCTATATTCCATTATAAATCATATGGTCCCACATTTAATTATGATATTGAAATGTATAACGATCAAAATAATGATTTAGAAGAATATAATGTTATTCAGTGTAAACACAATAGCTATGAAAAAAAGATAAGAAGTACAGAAGAAAGATTTTTATTAGAAGATTATGAAGTATTTCAGATCATAAAGAAGGAAGATTAATATCAGTATGGAACTGGATAATGAATATGGGTAATGGTTTATAAATATAAGTAATTTCATTGTGAGTTAGAAATAATCAGGGGTTTTTTCCCTTCGGGAAAACCATGTTATTCTAATCCCCATGAAATTACTAAGTTATACCAGTTATACCCAGGAGCGTGTGACTTATGGTCATTATTACTATCATGTGCAATTATTTATAGTATTTATTTTTTATACTTTTACACTTTTATAAACTGTCTTCTCTATATTCTTCTCTTGTTTATTGATTTTTTTTCTACAATCCCACAAATTAATACTGGAAATATTGATAATGTTAAAGTAGAAGTTATTATCAAAGCATTTGAATAAACAATGTAAATTTTTATATATCTATAATAAAGGGCAAATTATTTGAAATCTATAAAAAAGTTTATCACTGGGAAAAAACAGCATAAAAATATCCCGGTAAACATATATAATCGGAAAATTTATGATGTTCTTTGTCATAAGTCATACTTAGTGCGACGGTGTATAACTTATTCACTTTTTATTTTATCATATTCAACTTAGTTTATTTAAACATTTAAACGTTTACAAAATATTTTAAATTGAAACATTGAATTCAAGTTCAAAATATTATATTAGAGTATGCACAAGGGGATTATGCAGTATATATATATATACATTTTTGTTACAAATTAGTTTTATTTTTAAATAAAATTATTAGAGACATGAATACAATATGGTTAAATAAACTTCTTTGTAATAAATTAAAGAAATTTAATCAATTGTTTAATTTAATTTGTATTTTATATATTTTTTTACCTAAACATGTTTTTAAGATAATGGCTAATGATTTAAATATTTATTTATTTTTACACATTTCAACTTTTTTTTTTTAGAAATACTGTATTTTTACTGTATTTCGGCCTATTTCGACATAGCTAAATTGTCAAAATTAATATTATAAGTTTTATGAATTTCTTTATTATTTAAGTCCTACACATGTTAAATTATTAAATACTTTTCTTGTTTAGAAAATTATATTAAATTCGTAACTTGTGAATCTTTGCAATAGCAAAAATTATTAATTTTAGCATTTCTTAGTTCATTTTAAATAACCGATATTAGAAATTTTATTAATAGTAAACTTCCAGTTATTTCTATCAATTCTTGTAATTATACAGGAAGAAAATATGATTGTTCATAAATTTGTGAGTTGTAAAATAATAAAAATAAATTCAATTTCTTAATAAACACATTACATTATTAATGGATTTATAAAACATTTAATAAAAACGTTATTAAATTAAAATTTACATTTAGAAGAATGGGATGGAGGTAAGGTACATAAACTTTTATTAAATACATTAATAAATATAATATATATTATGAGTTACAGGAATTAATTATAAATTTAATACATGGTTATTTTCAATTTAAAAAACAAGTTCTTTTTTTGTCAATAACGAAAAATTTTCATTGTTACATCCATTATAACTACGAAAATGAAAGGTAAAGTTTTAATATTAAATACATGGCGCACCATCAGAAACTACTTATCGTTATATTAGTTGTATAAAGAGGCGGAAATGGAAATCTTAAGATTTGTAGCTATTCCACTAAATGTAGAAGCTTTATTAAATTGATTGAAATATTAAAATCAATTACGACAACAAGCAAATTAAAGAAATTATAATCGAAATAAAGTACAATGTCAAACAAAGATATATTTTATGTTAACTAAATCATAATATCATACTTCAGGTTTTTTGTTTCTTTTTAGAAAGTGGTCGGCCCAGTAATTACAAAAGTTATAACCAGTTCAAGGATGACACCAACGATAACAATAAATCAACAATAATTTTTCAGTTGTGGAATAAAAATATACGATGCGATTAGTTCTACACCTTGCTTTAGATACTGTTACCACCGATTTTCGTATTACTGCGGGGTGATAACAGAAATAAAATACAAGGTTTGTAACAAATATAACGATAGATAACGATAGATAACGATAGATAGCGAAATAGAATACTATAGGGTAGTTATGTATGACAATATGTAATAATAAATATATCAATAAATAAAGTATATATAAAATAGAATAGAATTCAATAAAATCAAACAATAAAAATTAAAAAAATGTATAAATTGGGCAGGGATCAACACGTTTATTATATAATCAAAAGAAATACAGCGAAATAATACTGCCTCTTTCGGCGCTCTGTATTATCGGTTTATTCCTAAGACTATTCAAAAACTATTTTTCACACACTCTTTTTTCCTCACTCTTCTCTTCTTTACCCTTCCAACCTTCCCTTTATATATTGCTCAAAATCTTGGGCCGATTCGTCCTTTGGACGTTTTAGCCACAAGTGTCCAGGGTACGATTCGTCTAGTGGACGATTCGTCCATCCTAAGCCACAAGCCACACGATCATCCCGATTCCCGCTATACCAAATAAACTATAAAAAAAATAAACTATATAAAATAAACTATATACTAAAAATAAAAGTAAACTAAACTAAAAAAAAATAAATAAACTAATAAAATAAATTCTATATAAAAAAAAATTTCGTCACAATACGAATGGATATTCCTCCAATAAAATATCCTCCTGATTTATGCAGATCAATATGGGAGGACAAAGTTTATTTTTATTTTTATTTTTAATGACTACAGCAAAAGTACAGGAAAATATTATGGAGGTAGAATATAAAAATAAAACTATCTTTACATAACAACTACTCTATACCTATGTCTAGCGTACCTGACAGCTGCTATTCTTGAGAAAGAATTAGCCTATGCTACTGTAGAAGGGAGAGGGAAGTGAGAAAAATTTCAATAGAAAAAAGGCTCGTAAGCTTAAACTATCCGCACTGTTCTTTCAGTAAAATACTATGTAAAGGGGACAAAAATTGAAAACGATCTTACTCCAATAGGAGTTTACAACGTTTAACCACGTTGTCATCAAGGGACCAGGATGAGTTACGTTTGAGAGAAGCCTCTCGGAAGACTGGAAGAGAATCCTGTTGTATAATAATTTTTTTTATGGAACCAAGACAACATTTATGTCGGTGTAAAATTACTTCTAAGGTAGGAGGAGCGTCTAAGGTGGAATTCATCCATTTTCTCTTAGCGCGAGTAGTGTTAGGTGTTAAAGTGGTAACGGGGCTATTATTCATATAAGCATGAAAATTGTCTTGCCAGTCGGTGAAGGTCGTGATTTGTTCTTCGGCAAGGTGGAAGGCGTTAGTAATTCTCTGATCGAAATGGGGACTCAAACTATCGCTAAATTGATCTTCTAGTTCTTGTGAGAAATCTCTTCGCTGTGAATGGCCTACTGAGGCACTACGTAAGGAGATAAGAGGCGGGCGTTTGTAGGTGAAGAGATTTTTAATATGAGTTCTGAGGTTTTCATAAGCAATTTGACGCTCGGCGGCCTCTTTTTTCTGTCGTTCTAAGTCTTGAAGTTTTTTCATATATTTGTCTTTGTTCTGTTGGGCTTTCTTGGCCCTTCTTTCTTGTAATTGGATTTCGTGTGGGCTAATGTATGGAACTGGAGTGATGTCGACGTTAGTATGTGGAATCGTCGGACTAGTTTGTGTGGTTGTAAGTGGTACTGGTTCGATTATTGGGTGATCCGGTGATAATACTGATCGAGCGAACAGGGATCTGTTTGTATTAAGCGCTACAGGTGTATCAGTTATATCTTCTATTACAAGTTCTCTCATCTGTTTAATCAGATGAGTATGTCTATCCCAAGGTGGTGGTAAAGGGAAATATTTATTAGGTTTTTGTTAAATTTGATATGTCTAATGTGATTATACAGATACTGTCGATTTAGAAGGAGGCAATGATATTTTATGCCTAAATGTCTAAGGATGAAGGGATTTGAGCGGTCTGTAAGGGGAAGGTTTTCTGAATGAAGAAGTCTATTTACTAAACGGTTACGACGTTGTAGTTGTTTATTTAACGTTGTTGACGTGTACGTGGAGGTAGGTGATGACGTATTTCCTTATAATTGGAAAGAAGTTTTGTGTATACATAGGGCGTATGATGAGCTGAGGGGTGTTCTTTATGTAACTTTTTAATTTGGGTGGTATAAGAAATACCTAATCTATTAGAGAATACTTGTTTGATAGAACGGTTAATACAATTATTGTAAGTTAAAGTGGCAGCCTTTGAATGTTTTGTCATCGAGTCGTGATCAGCACAATTTTGATTGGAGAATATATATTTCTGATGGTGAGAACATCCTGAACGATGATTGGACAATACGATGGGGGATGGAACGGTGCATCTAGCATCTATAGTTTGAAAGTTGCAGGGTACAAAAATTCCTAAATGGAATCTATATTTTTTTGTATGTAAAATTGAAAAAGGTTTTTGTGATTCGGTTTCTTAGGAGGACCCTCGTCTATCCATAAAGGAAATGCGAAAAAGTAAAGAATTTCTAATTTTGTCGAAATATTTGTGTTGGGTACGTTTGGGAATGACTTTTTGTATCTCGAAAAAATGCGTGAGCATTTTACTAATTTGGAATTTATTATTCATTGAATGGGAATTAGAAAAATATTGTTTCGGGGAAGTAACCACGTTATTGTCATTGGTGTGTATGACTAAATGCGTTTGATTGGTGTTTGATGAAAATCGATCTATCTCGAATAGGAAGGTTTTACTACGTTTTGATTCGTATATTTTGTTGTGACCGCGTAGATCGGACTTAGTCACGTGAAAATGATTTGCGGAAATGGTGAAAGGAATTTTCGTCGAAAGAGACGAAATATTGGTTTTGGGTAAAGGGAACATATTGATAATGGAAAACTTGTCCGAAGCTCCGAACGAAAAAGAAACACACACTGCGGCTATGCCAGACAGAGTTTTAATAAGAGTACTTTGGGTGTTATCGTAGACTCTCCTATGGAAAGTTTGTCTGTTATAAATTTTTACGTTACTGCGGAATTCATAGGTTTGGGAAAATTTGCGGAGCAAGTTTTTTTTTTCATTGAGTTCTGGGAGGACAAAGTATTAAAATAGTTAGTTAAATTACGAATATGGAAATCAGTCAGCTGTTCATCATACAACATTTAAGTTAACGCAACTTCAAATTTTTTTTTTCTCATTCAACTTTCACATACAAATTTAATAAAAAAATGTTGATGGAATTTTTTACTAAATTAAGTCAAAGCTATATTGAAATTTTGGATGATGATGAACATTATGATACTACTATTGAAGTTGGTAATGATCCAAATGTTAAAATATTCCGTGCGCATATGATTATTTTATGTTACCGTTCTCCATTTTTACGACGAACTTTGGCTTCCAATAAAAGGAATGATGACAGTGCTTTAACTCATATTAAGTTTCCTAATATTTTACCAGAAATATTTCAGGTTATTTTAAAGTAAGTTTTCAATTATGTTAATTCTTAAATAATTAATATTTATCAAAATAATTTTTATAATTTAGATATATTTATGGTGGTATCATTTCGTTAAATGAACAAGAACCTTCAGAAATTTTAAAAATATTGACTGCTGCTGATCAACTTCATCTTCAAGAACTTGTTGATTATTTACAAAAATATTTAATTAAGAATAATTCTGAGTGGATTGAACAACATTTCGAACGTACTTATCAAACAAGTTTTCAATCCAATTCTTTATTAGAACTTCAACAATTTTGTATGGATTTCATGGCTAAATCACCAGAAAAAATATTTAAATCTTTTGATTTTAGTTCGCTCTCTGAAAAATCTTTGGTTTCACTTATTAAAAGAGATGATTTACAAATGAAAGAAATTGAAGTTTGGGATCATATATTAAAATGGGGTCTTGCACAAAATCCAACTTTTATTCCGGATCCTAATACTTGGTCGGATAATGATTTCAAAACAATGGAAACTACTTTACAACAATGTTTACCCTTAATTAGATTTTTTAGTTTATCACCTAATGACTTTATACAGAAAGTTCATCCATACAAAAAACTTTTAAAACATCAACTTTATGAAGAATTATTAAATTCTTATTTCAATGATAATTGTGAACCAAATGATAATATTTTACTTCCAAGATGTAAAAATATTGATGGAATTATTGATTCAAAAATTGTTAATTTAAATATCGTTTCTATAATTTCAAGATGGATTGATAGAATTGATACTAAAAGTAAATTTGCTTATGCAAGGGAATTATATTTTCCATATGAATTCAAATTATTATTAAGAGGAAGCAGAGATGGATTCACTCCCAAAAAGTTTCATGCATTATGTGATAATATACCTCTTACTATTACATTCATTAAAGTACAAGGAACAGAAGAAATTATTGGAGGATATAATCCTTTGAAATGGAAGGCTCTAGATGAGGAAGAAGATGAGGAAGAAGGTGAGGAAGGTGAGGAAGATGAGGAAGATAAGAAAGATGAGGAAGATGAGGAAGATGAGGAAGATGAGGAAATGGAAAGATGGGGTGAAACAAAAGATAGTTTTATATTTTCTTTTAAGAATAAGGATAACTTTAAAGATCCGATCTTAAGTCATGTAAAGGATATTAATCAAGCTGTTTACAATTTTAAATCATGTGGTCCCATATTTGGTAAGAGTGACATTGATATATATAACGATGACGGCAATGATTCAGAAGAATATGATTTTATTCAGTGTAAACAAGAAAGTTATGAAAAAAAGATAAGAAGTATAGAAGAAAATTTTTCAATAGAAGATTATGAAGTATTTCAGATCATAAAGAAGGAAGCTAGTATCGGTAAGGAGTTGGATAATAAATATGAATAATTTATCTTAGCTATCTAGTGGCTAATTATTTTAATTTTGTATTTATTTATTTTTATATATCTTTCAACTCTTTAGACGTATGAATGCCTATTGTTGACAGCTAAATTGTCAAAATTAATATTATGAGTTCTATGAAATTCTTTATTCTAATTTTGTTGTTTAAATTCTGCATATTGTGCTATAAATGAAATATTTTTTTTTTTTAATAAAAGTGCTATGATATGGTTATATAGATTTTTTTTTATTGTATTTTTGTTTAGAAAATTTATATAAAATTTCGTAACTTATAAATCCTTGTGATAGTAGAAATTATTAATTTTAGCATTTTTTTTTTCCTTTACTTAGTCGCATCGATCTTTGCAAGAGAATTGATAGAAATAACTGGAAAAATTGCTGTTAATATATAACATGATTCCAATTTCTAAATACATTACATTATTAATAGATATTCATAAACTTTTAATTAAAATTTAAAAGAAAATTTACATTTAGAAGAATAGAATGAAGATAAGGTATACCATATATCCTTTTATACATTAATTAATGTATTTTGAGTTACAGGAATCGATTATAAATCAAATACATAATTATTTTCAATTTAAAAAAACAAAATTGTCAAGAATTTCTGTTTAAAAAACTAAAAAATCAGCTGAAATCGTAATTTTTCTTTCATATTTTGATTATTTGTGTAAACAAGTCCGTTTTTATATTTAGCCAAAAAAAGGTCGCTATTAAAAAGTTTACATTTTAGCATAAAATCGATCTCTACCTTTTGTAAAAAAAACTTTAAAAAGTCCCACATGTTGTTAAAAAAACTATGATCGTTTAAAAACAATCTTATTAGTAATGATGTTGAATCCAATTACTACAAAAATGGTTTTTTTGTTTTTTTGTGATGAATGATAACGATAGTATTTTTCCATGCATACGAAATCTATAATCATCAGAAATTACGACACTTCAAACAATAATAATTCCACTACTTCTTTACAATATTATCAGAGATTAGATATCTATATCTAATAATATTTCAGACTATTTCTCCTAATAATCATCAGCAATACAATACTTTAAATAATAATAACCCAATAATATCCAATATTAATATATGATCCCATTAAAAAATTCACACGATCAATATCTCATACTATACATAATTATTATATACCCTAGTTATAACCAATAATTCCATACTTTGAAAACCATTTTCAAAATAGTTTATTTTATATGATGGAATGAGAAAATAATGTTTATAATCTGTACAGTTTCTGGACAAAAAACTATACTAAACGTGTTACTTAAAATTATACAGTACTTCTATCACAGTATTTATTGGTTATGATGCGGCAAAATATTATAGTAAAAAAAAAAAATTTATTGCGCCACAAATGCGTAATTATTCAATTAAATGAAAAGAATTTAAAAATAATTTAGTTCTTAATTTTCTTTTTGCCACTTTAACAATTTTACAATTATTAAAGAAAAGGTCTTGTGACAAATTTCATTATACAAACTGGACCAGTGGGAATAAAATAATTGATAATTTTATTCAAGAGAAACAATTAAAATTTTGATTCCCGGGAATCTGCGCCATAAAAAACTTATGTTATTTTATCATGTAATCAATTTCAATAGAACAAAAAAAAAGAAAATAATAAATTATACTAAAAATCAATTATTTTAAAAATAAATAATAGGTATTAAATGTTAGAAGTTTGAAAATTTAATGCTAACATAATGATTTAAACACTTTAACACATTTATAAATATTACGAATATGAATTCGAAACTCTTGATTTTTGTTGTTTTATTCATGATGTTGTGTTCAAGAGGAATAAGTGATGAAATTATTAGCGTTAATTCTCATTGTTATCACGGTCACCATGCTGCATAATTGGTCGATCGCAAATTTGTTCATAGTGGCGACGTAATATATATTTAATAAATATGAGTCATTTTAAATCTGTATGAAATTTTATGACTCATAACTCATATGAACCACTATTTTGTAAACTTTACGTTGACTAAGTTGAACTAATTATAAATCATAATTCATATTTTACTAAAAATATCGAAGCCATATAAATGTTTAATAAAAAGTTTTTTGAGGTTTAAACTTAGAATCTATTATTAATTATTTTAAATTAATTCTACTGTAATTCATTTTAATGAAAAATATAAAAATAGAACTTGTATATAAAAGGAGATAAAAGATCCGTCTATCCTAAACATATTAAATTATGATATCCATATGATTGGATTATGATTAACGGTATTTTGAAGGGTTTGGAATGATCATTTTTGACGGACGTCGTCTTAAATTCTTGCATTTAGGAAGGTGGGCTCTATAAAAAAAAATCCACTATAAATAAAGCTCCGGGTTTTTTTCATTTTTCTTTGTACTGAATTAATGCAAATAATAACTTAATAAACATAAAGTGAAACTATTGAAAGATTGTTTTCCATGTTAAATCGAAGTTGCAAGAGCTATAGCTCCTACTCCTATGTATTATATACAAATGTTCTACGATCAAAAACGATAACCATCTTTATAGGGTAATATATGAGTTACAGTACATGAGTCGTTCACAGTTATCACGATAATTATAACTAGGAAATGGAAATATTTTTATTTTTAGTTATTTATTATCAATCAATCAAATTTAAGGCACGTGACCGGACAAACGGAAATCGCCACGTGATCATAATGGTTATCACCTCGCATAAAAATATATAGTCCTTCGCTTCGCTCCGGACAATGAAACAAACAGTCATACAATAAAAATCTGTCTATAATACCATCATTTATGAAAAATTTGCCAAACTTTTATCAAATATTCAACCAATAAACCAATGTCATTTGATCAATCCAAATATTAGATTTTTATATCAGAAATTTCTCTTTAACAAGCTTAAATAAAAGAACGACAGAGAGTTAAAAATTACAATCAAAAGAAACATACTGTGCAAGTAAACATTTCCTGTAGTAATCCAGATCACATGATACAACAATTGAACAGTTTCGGTGGATATCATCCAGCTAATTGAAACATTTGGAATTATAAAAGTATCTTGATTATTGCAATGGTGCATGGAAAAGTTTATGCTGAAAGAAAAATCCATGGGAATCTTTGCGTATGTTGAATTAATCAATAAACAGTATATTTAAAAAACTGATATTTATTTATTTTTCATTTGTACTTTGTTTAAAATTCAAATTTTTAATTTGTTTAAGGCAAATTTGATGTTCAACAAAAGTCCTTAATGAAAAATAATTAGTATATTACATACAGTATTAATAAAAATGATTTATTAATTATAAAACAATATTATAATAAAATAATTAGTATATAAAACAATACAATAAAGCAATTTACCACAGCACGCCTATACTATACCGTGCAGTTTGTACGAAAGAAAAAATCAATTAAAATAGTAAAATACTAACATATTCTGTGATCTATTTAGCCTTTTAAACATGACGTACTGTATATTCATCTTCTATTATACGTTTAGATTATAACATTATTTTATTGACTTAATTTACTAGATTCTAATTGGAATTCATTATTTTTACTCATGTTTATATGTTAGAAATAAAGATTTTACGTTTGTTTATAAAAAAATGGCGAATTGATACGAACCGAGTTTTTTTTTTTTTTAGAAAATTGTCACTTTTATATATTTAGTACGGTAGAGCTTGGGAATCGGTACAAAAAACTTTAACCGGTTTTAAATCTTAATTCCGGTGAACATTAAAATTTGGCCAGAATTACTTAACATACGTTAAAAATTTGCGAAACCTAATTCCGGCCGGCATTAAAACTCTGACCGGAATTAACGTGTTTAAAAAAATATCCGAATTTTGTTAAATTTTGGCCAGCGTTAAAGTTCCAGAATTAATTATTGAAATTCAACTAATATGGGAATAATATAACCGGTTCCAAGCTCTATAGTACGGATAACGTAATAAATAGAAATTTAAACGATCTAGGACGATTTTAAATTGATAGAACACCAGAAATTAGAAATGTACAGTATTAATTTATAAAAGAAATTCAAATATTTTAAAATTCAGCTTTTTTACGGTGTTCACGCTTTATTAAATGTTCGATTGTTCGTTTAATATGTAAATAATAGATATCAAAGTGCGACCTAAATTATCGGCCGAATTTATAATGCATTTTAAAGGATATTGATTTGAAATTATATAAAAGAAAAAAAAAATTATTTTTAACTATTATTTTCAAACCATTTTATTTTTTTTAAGTATAAATCAAAATAATATCAATATACTTACTCTATATAATAATTACAAAATTTTTATATACTGTACGTTTAGAAATATCAAATATAAATAATAAATATTTCTAACTTCAAATATCAAAATAATTATCAGATTTTTTTTTGAATCCATTCAAAATCTTCAAAAACAGTTCCATCAATATCATATTTTTTAATTATTCCTTTCAATTTGTACTTTTGAATCAAATCATCTAATTGTTGACGTCGTTGTTGTTGTTGTTGCTGTTCTATGTTTAAATGTTCGGTTAAAATGATTTGTAATAACATAGGATTTCTATCAATCCAATTATCAAAAAATGATTTTAAAGAATCCAATAATTTAATTGACCAAATAGAAGAGAATTTAAATTTAAATAAATTCATTGAAGAAGATTTAATAAATATTTTAAATAAATCATACCAATCAGGCTCATTAAATGGATCAGCGATAATAAATAAACCATTTAAATATTGACAATTAATTAATACTTTTTCTAATTCTAAAATATTATCATTCTTAATTAATAATTTAAGATATTTAAGTTTTGGACAATTTTTATGAATTGCTTGAATAAGTCTTTTATCATCAATACCATCATAAAGTATACTTATTTCAGTAAGATTACCATTTGTATTTTCAATTAAATTTGCCAAAATTTTAGATGGAACTTTTTGAGCTCTTAAAATTTTTAAAAGAGGTAAAGAAACTTTTTCTAAATGATTCCAATTTGTATCTTGAAATAAATTATAAAAACTTAAATTTAATTCTAAACTTAATAAATTTACAAGATATGAAAGTATTTCTGTAATAGGTTTCCAACATAAACTAAAATTTTGAATATTAGTTGAATTTTTAATTAATGATTCTTCAAGAGATTTACGATAAGATTCATTTCTTTTATTTGTAAACCAGACAAAATAAACTTGTTTTAAATTTTTTTGAGCCTCGATCAATTTAAAGATACCAGGATTATCATTCTTATTATATTGTATGATATCAAATCTTAATTTTTTAATTGAAGTACATATTTTAGCCAATCCTTCTAAAATATTTTGATCCGTATTATTACCACAATAAAGCCATTGAAGTTTTGAAAAACAATGTTCAGCTCCTGAAATATGATGTAATTGATAATTAAATTGTTGTGGAATATCAAGATAAATAAATTTTGTATTTTTATTAACAAATAAATTTAATATTTCATTTCTTATAATAGGAAGTTTTGATTTTTCAATATTTTTTATAGAAAAAATCATACATTCTAAAAGATGTAAATTTAAAAATTTCCAAAAATTAATATAATTAAATGAAGGTTTTCGTTGATAAGTTTCATTAAAAAGATTAATTCCTTGATTTTTAAAAATTTTTCTTGATTCTTCTGATAAATGTAAAAGTATTACGTTAAATAATAATTTCATTGAAGTATAATATTGTCCTGGATTTTTCCATAATATTGATACCGTTTTTTCACATAAAGTTCTATTAACTAAAAGACATGAATAAAGAGATTTTCTATCATCCTTCAATTCTTCTAATATTAAGTAAAGTACGTCTTCATTAAGTTTCAACATTTTAAAAAAAAATTTTGAAAAAAAAAAAAATTTTAATCATCTTTTTTATATTAGTACGAATGGCGTAATTGTGTAATTCATAGATTTGACCTATACATACATAGAATCAAACATACATAGAATCAACATACATATATGGAAAATAAAGCTAAAATCAGCTGGATATCGAATTATGGATGATCATTTGCTACAACTCCGATTAATAAATATACTAATTCCGGTCGGAATTAATTCACTTTTGACACCA
>QKYT01000563.1:0-11544 GCA_003550305.1 Glomus cerebriforme | reverse complement strand
AAAAAAAAAAAAAAAAGGAAAAGGAAAAAGAAAAAGAAAAAGAATTAAGAAGAATCAAATGTAAGGATCGTATATTAATTATAAAATTAATAATTAATAATAATTTTTTTTTATTATTTCTTTATATTTTATTTATTAATAAAAACAATTTTACAAGAAATAATGGATCGTAAAAAATAATCAAATAATCAAATATTAACATAAACATAAGAATGGAATTAATAAAAATTATTATTATCAATATTTGTAAATTAGTTTAATATTTTTCAAATTATTATAATGTCGTATTATTATCTGCGCCAAGCTATGTAAAAAGTTATCGGGTTAAATCCGAAGAGAATCATGTTACACATGAAAAAATGTATAAACTCTGAAACAACTCATATTTTTAAGTTGTTTCAAGATTTTCCGGGGTTTATTCATGCACCTTGGCGCTTTTTTTGGATACAGTCATACGACTGAATTTAAATTTTGAGCATAGAGAAATACGATTGGTCAGATATAAGATATCGTTTCGTTGATGCATGCTATATTTTAGATGTTCTAAATAAATGTTCTTTTAATTTGGAAGATGCTGCTTTAATAAAGAAAAATAAGTTATAATTTCATAAAGAGGCTCAATTTCATTTTTCTGTCATAATTAATTAGTTCTTATTTGTTATTTATCTTTAACATGCTAACGAAATTTTTTTTTTTATGATGTCAAGAAAAAGTAACTTTATCAGGTAATGAATATCTCCATAAAAGTAAATTAACAATTTATTTTAAACAGAAACCTTGTAGAACTGGGTGGAAGATCTAAGGCACGATAACTTTGACAAAAGAAAAAAAAAACTCAATGAACGAAACGGATGAATCGTGTCCAAATAATAATATTTCTAAATAAATAAAGTGTTATTACTAATGAATTATAAATTATTTGTTCCAGAATATTTGAACCATGATTAGAAGAAAGTTGATTTGTCACTAAAGAATAATTGGTTATATATGTTTATAAGCTTATAAATAATGCGCGAACTATAAATTTACTACGCCACATTTGGTGATATAGATCACATGGATATTTATTTCATAATATTAATTATTTTATTGTGTATAACGAAAACAAGTAAACAAACATAAAGCACGAACAAATTGACGGAATTAGAAATATAATTTAAATAAATATTAATTTTATTTTTTGTCGATTTTTTTTTTTTTTTTAATATCTATATTATTTATTTTTGATGTTTGATGTTAATCAACCAGTTTTTGTGTGTCAACGAGAAAAAATTTTCTAAATTCTACTGCGCCTCATTTTCTGATCACCAATATTTGAGCACAAACAATTTCCCCCAAATAAATAATTAAATCCGTGTTTCATTATAACATTAAATCTATTTTTTTTTTCTTAAGAAATGTTCACAGACTAATATCTTTTAATGCGCACAGTTTACTTTATGTAATCACGTAATTATTATATAAATTAAATGGATTTGAATAAAAATATTCCCTAAAACAAAACATCCCAAATTCATTGAAGGAGCTAGAAGCTTCATCATTCTTTTTTTTACTTTCTTTTATCTGGTACAAGTTTTTTTCATGAGTTTGGAAATTAATGAAAAAGTATGCATACGATGCAGTAAGAATATAAATGATGGCGAATTATGCGTAACGTCTTATTGTAGCAGAAATTGTCAGAAGGAAGATTGGAAAAATAGCAAAAACAGTAATAATGAAAAAAATGATTTGGATATTGAAGAACCTTCTTACACTGTCATTACTCGCCTTCAAGAAATCATGTTGGTCGCAAAAGTTAAACCGAAAGGTGTATTGTTAAACTCAAACATTATACATCAACAAACCTTTGATACATATTTGAATAGTTCCTTAGAAGTGAATTTACCTTCTCATTCACACCCTGCAAATTTGAGTTTTACCTCCTCTGCAAGTAATGAATATTTTGCCAGTTTCTTTGTGATACAGGATTCTCCGACCGTCAAAATAACCGTATATCAATTCAAACTTGATCAAATATGTATCTATTGGCAAGGCGATTTTCCTTTGAGTGCTGATGAAAAGTATGTGGAAGTCGTCGATACTGATGGAATTGGAAAATTAGAATTACAAGGTTCACTCATGAACGATGGTGAAACATTATTTTTACATATATCACCAGATTATAGTCATTGCCTTCATTTGTTGATCAAAGATAAAGGTAATACTATATCCTGGGTTCATCTGGAAAGGAAAGGACGACAATTTAAATGTGAAGATTATCAATTCAGTGATGATGAACAATATCTATTCATAATTGGTGCTGCAGAAGTGAACGCTACTCAAACAACATTAACTTATCCCGTTGAAGCATATTCTACCACAAGTTGGGACATGTTCAAAAAGTGGAAAGTCGAATGTGATTATAAGCGTACGGTGACAAGTATTAAGTTATTAGGTCCGCTTTATTTTGACGAATCAATATATGTTGCAATAAAAAGCGATCATTCGGGGCACAATCTAATTCAAGGTCTACACAATAATGTTTCAGTAACTTTACCTGTCGATCATGTCTTTGACAACAAATCACCTCAAAAAGTGTGGATATCGAAAGATGGAAAAAATCTTGTAGCTCTTCCAACAAAACAAGATTCTTTATATTATTGGGATTTAACTAATCCGACTTATCAGCCATTACAAGAGTGCACATTACTCGGTGTTGAAAATGAACAGGATACCATCATCTCTAAACAAGAGCGTTTTTGCCGGTTTTCTCCAAATGGTGAAGTCATAACTGTTTTCTCGGCAAACGATCGTGTCATCAATATTCAGATCATGCTCTCTTGGAATTTTCATATTATTGATCAAATAAAGATTGATTACGCCAACTTTAACGGATATCAAGTTTGGAGTGTTGGTATGTCCGAAACCGGTGGTCTCTCGATCTTTGGTGTAATATTTCCTCCTTATCCCTCCGCTGGTTCTATTCGAGTAGTTGTTTCGTCAATTCCTGGAATATATGATCACATTAATAAAGCTGAAAAGTATTTTGATGCTATATCAAATGGGATTCTCACAGATGATAGTAGACTTTTTGCAAGCTGGGAAGTTATGGCGGCTTATAATAAGTTATCTGTTACACCAAAACAAACATTCCCTGATTCAAAACCTGTTGACAGCATAATTCGAGACAACGTGTATGAACTTATCTTTTTATCAAACAATTGTTATGATCCTGGAGTATCATTGGAATTGGATGCCGCCGAAAAAGTGGTACATCTTCTTACGTTCTCTTATCCTTGGGATAAAACATGTAAAGTGCATGTATTTGCTGTAAAATGTAATCACACACTCACAATAATTGCAGTAAGGATCGTAAAACGTCATCGTTTGCCAGGAGATTTTACGGAAATGTGCATACGAATACTTTACACCGATCAAAACATATTTGGGTCAAGTCTTTCTCTCGAAATTTCACAGTGCGAAGATTATTATTTACTTACAATGGCACACAAATCTGAATTGCGGACATATTCTGGAATTCTTCATGCTAGCAAAACATCAGTAGTTATTACAGACTTCAATATTAAGTGTGATGCCAAATATGATATATTTGCAATATCTAACTCACGTAGTATAACATTGCCTAGTGATTGGCTTGTTTCGCCAAATAATATCATAACGAATTCATCCGGCTTTTGTGGATATGTACCTAACATTGGTCAGGATGAAAATTATGGTTTGCTACGTTTTGGTAACAAGAGAAGGAGTATTTATGGTGCTTCGAAATTACAAATGTGGTTAATATATACTTACCGTGATCGAACAAATGATAATATTCTTGACGAAAAGTTCATTAATATAGTATCTAATAACTACAATTCTGTATTTGAAGATATGAATTATGATGTCAAGGATTGGCTTTTTCCGTGTGTATTTGCTGGTGCCATGAATATTGACGCGATGTCGAATAGTGATTTTCTGACTAAAAAATTTCTCAAACAGTATCATCAGTCAAAAGAGCTAGTTATAAAAAACACAATGACTATCACCTATTGTATTTCAGCTGCTTGTCGAATTCAACCAATTGGAGTCCAATCTTTTTTGAGCCATGTCTCTTTATGGACCATGGATGTCGAAGATAGAGTTGTAAATACACGCAGTAACGACGACTCGAACTTCATAAAAAGAAAGTTCAAGAATGTGCGTGGAAGCGACGAATTGACAAGATTTTCGAATTTTATAAGAGAAAAATTCAGGAATATACGTAGAAACGACATCTTGGTAGGAATTGTAAAATCTATAAGAGGGAAAATCAAGAATATACATAAAAATGATGTCTTTAGAGGAATTGTGAATTTTATCAGATGGAGACTTAACCCATATTTACTGTACGACTTACTTTACCTAATGAAATATACAAGATCAAGTCAAGAAACGGATTCGAACGTTATTAAATATACTTTGCCTTTTGCTGGATTCTGTTCATATAAAAATCACGTGTTTCGGATGCCAACATGGAATTATAAATCGGACTCACAACATAACTCATTACAACAAATGGCCATGCTCTCGTTCGGTCAAGTTTCTACATTTATTTCTAATCAGCCAAAACCAAATCATTCGTTTGCAGAGAGTCCATTCTCTTGTCTGGTTGATGAGATTTCGGCTATAAAGGATGAGGACTTGCTGCTCGACTTTTTCGAAATAATTTGGTTCAAAAAGTTATTAAATCGGAAGCTCGATACTTTCGCGAGAATGAAGTATCTAGAACGCTTATTAATTCCAATGATTATAAATTTAATAATGCATTTATTGAGCGGGATTCTGATAATGCAAAACAACCAAGTTGGAGCGAAAGCCGCAGCATCAGTTCAGTTAATCGTCGTTGCCTATCTCGGATTGTATGAATTAAGACGATTAATGACTCGATCAAAATATTGGAATTCATTTTTTAACTACGTTAATCTCATTACGATCTTATTAGCATTTACAATGGTTATTCAAATATTAAGTGGTAACCAACCGTCGGCAGCTTTTATTGCATTTTCGACCACTATTGTATGGGTGGATATGATATTACAATTTCGTTTCTATAAGCCAGTAGGTGTGCTGCTAATTATTTTAATAGATATGGTAAAAGAAATTTCATGGTTTTTGACGTTATTGGCCACTCTACTTGTTGGATTTGCATTTCTTCCCTACTTCTTGCTTCGTAACGAAATAAGCATCTTCAATAATAAATTCAACAACTTTGTAAGTTTTGGGTCGGCTTTATTAGAAATAATCAAATTTCTCGTGAATGATTACGATTCTCTTAAACCATGGAGTAATAATGTCCCCGTACAACTTTTCCGAATCTTGTTTATAATAGTGATATCTCTAATATTTCTTAACATTCTTATCGTATTATTGAATTTGCATGTTAAATCCATAACCAAAAAGGTGAGGACCATAATTTCGTAAACACTTATGAATACATGATGACTGACTTTAATTTTCGGTTTCAGAGTCAAATTAAATGGCTTAAACAAGTGGCCGAAATGATTGTTGATATTGAGAAATATTTATTGACATCTCAGGAACGAAGCCGTACTGACTGGTTTCCAATATGGTTTACGTACACTGTGACCGAATCTGAGAGGGAAGAATGGGAGAAGTATATGGAACTAAAAGGAAAAAAATGGTCACTAATTGAAATTAAAGATAAATCAAAGAGTAAGATAGAGACTTTGGAGCAATCTATCGATGAACTCAAGTCAATACTTCAACAATTGCGTGCAGAGATTCGTGAGAAGAACAATAATTAATAGCCATAACTTAAATTATTTAGATCATATATGTTTATATAAATAAAATAATATACATGTATATATTTTAATTGTAAAAAAATAAATAAATATTATAATATTATAGTAATATCATAAAATAATAATCGACGGCGAATTAATTATAGTTAATTTTCAATTAATATATCGCAATAAATTTATAAATTTTAGCAAATCACTTAAAATGACAAATGTGCTTTATATAGGATGAACTTACGTCAAAGACACATGATTATGATTCACCAAATAGTCAATTTAGTGATATCAAATATAATAATTTCTTTATTTCAATGATGGAAATAAAAAAAAATAGAAAAGGGCACTGTAACTGAGCCTTAAACTATTCTCATGAAAAACGTGAAAGAAATGGAAAAACAATATGATTCTTCACAGTTCACATCGTGTAACTAGTGTAACCTACAAAATATATTGGCTAACCTTTTAAAATAGATTTTTTTTTTATTATTTAAGAAAAAATTTTTCTATCTCTAATTACAATTTTGTCAACATGGCGTATCAATCACAGCTTCGGCTCATATAATGAAAACAAAAAGATTAAAAAGACCTTATATCAAAGTTTGCAAAATTTACAGTAAGTTTTATATTTGAGATCAGGTGAATTACTTTGTTAGTTATTATTAATTATAGTTTATTATTTTACATGATTTGTTTTCAACGCTAACTGTTATTTCAAATTAGTTCTAATTATTTGAAATTTTATTCAATCACATCGCATACTCTCCGGTTCTAAAATACTAATGAACGATTTTTACAAGGTGCGATATTTGAATGAAAAAAAATAGGATGATATAGTAAACTGTATTTATGAGGAGGAAATGCAACCAAACTTCTGCATTAGAAAGAATAGACGGGGAAAATTAAACGGTAAAATTACGAACAATCACGCATGTCGATCATCATTTCAAGACCCAGAGATAATAATAGGATTCATGTCATATATGAGTGCAATATTGCTATAATATTAATCAGAAAAGGATGATGAAAAAAAAGTGGTTTAATCTGCTCTTTTATCTGCGCATTGATACATTTTATATTTTAATCGATTTTTCCTATCGTTTAGATGGTTATAATCTTATAACCGGTCAAAGAGATTAGGACTTTGAGTCTGAAACTATAGCGTAAATCATAAGGATTGAAAATGGAAGGATCGGTTGAAAACATTAGATAACTTTAAATAGATGTCATCGTGTATACATATCCATGTAATTTATTTAATGTACCACATCTATTTATTTTATTTTTCGTTGGTCATTATAATTCATTTAATTAAAAAAGAATGTAGATATTTATAATTAAAGTTTTAATATAAATAAATAAATTCTATGCATATTTTAAGAAATTTAAATTTTCTAATTTTCTATATTTAACAATAATTACCAAATTGAGATAAAGTATTATTTCGATTATTTTTTTTTTGTTGGTAGGAAAACTGAAAAAAATCTAATTCAAATCAAATTACTTACGTTTATGTCTTTTCAGTATTTCGTTTCTCCCTCCATTTAAATACATTATTTTTTTTTTAAGGTAACGTCAGAATAAAATCATATACATAGTCATATTATGTAAGAAATTTCTCTTTTTATGAATTTAGGGAATAATAAGTTAGGTCCAAGATTTGGATCAGTTGCAGCAGGCATCAAGAATATTCAAATTTGACGTAATTTTAAATATGCATTTTAAAGAAACTAAAAAAAAAATTCAGTAAAGCAAATTTATTTACTTGAATAGTAGTAATTAATGTTACCAAACTATTTTTTCTGAGAAAATTTTTTTCAAACTTTTTTGAGTTAACTGATATCGTAAACTCAATTTGGTTACTTAATTTGAATAATAAAAAATAGATACAGTAATTTAATCAAACACGATTTTATTGGTGACAAAAACAGATAAGGTTAGTGTAATGCATCTACAGTACATGATTTTGAAAGTTACACTGAATATCGTATTATTTAGAGTTGGGTTTTTTTAAAAAAACCATGTCCTCCCCCATGAAATAAGTGAGGAGCGTGTCACTCATTAAATTAACACGTGATTGACGATCTTAACTATTTTATAGAAATCCTTTTATAAAATTAGAGAATGAATGAAGATGCCCGGTCATTTGTTAATCACATGAAAATAATAATAAAGGTATTCATGAGTGACACTTAGTGCGACAGGGGATTAATTTATTTATTTATTATTTATCTTTATCCATTCGTATTACAATTAATTTTTACGAACTATTTACATTATAAAGATATTAATCTATCTATTTATATTATTGTTTCCTTGTAATATATAAATGATACACAAAATTTGTTGGCGTAAATAAGATTTTTTTTTTTTAATATTAAATAATTTTATTAACTTCCTTGTCAAATATCCTAATTTTTTATCATTATGAATTTCATAAAAAACTTTTTTCATTTTAATAAACAACAAAGTGAGCAAAAATATCTCAGTGACGATGTAATCGAGCAAATAAAAGATTTTGACTGTCGTAATTTAACTAAAGAACAAAAATTGTTAATTAATAAACTAATTTTAAATAAAAAATTAAAAAATCTTTATAAAAAATATGGTTTATGTAAAGAATGCAAACAACCAAGTACTGGTCATCAATACTGTCAATCATGTAAGCAAAAATATCTCAGTGACGATGTATTTGAAAAAATAAAAGACTTTGATCATCGAAGTTCGAAGTTAACTGAAGAACAAAAATTGTTAATTGATAAACTAATATTAAATGAAGAATTAAAAGAACGTTATAAATCTTATGGTTTATGTAGAGAATGCAAACAACCTAATACTGGCATTAGTTGGTGCAATGCATGTATCACTAAACAAATCAAGCAAAAATATCTCAGTGATGATGTATTTGAACAAATAAAAGATTTTAACTGTCGTAATTTAACTGAAAAACAAGAATTGTTAATTGATAAACTAATTTTAAATGAAGAATTAAAACAACGTTATAAAAAATATGGTTTATGTGAGGAATGCAAACAACCTTATACTGGGAGGTATTGGTGTAATATATGTAACGCAAAACATTTTCAACAAAATTTCAAAAATTGGAATAGTGGTAATGATGATATTGACAAATTTATTCGAGATACTCAGCTATCAGCAACTGATTATTATAAAGTATTAGAGTGGATACCTTATGATAAATTTTATGATATTGAATATATTGCAAAAGGCGGATTTGGCAAAGTGTATAAAGCAAATTGGATTGATGGACGTATCTGGTATTGGGATAATGAAAATCAAAATTGGAAACGAAATAATTCCCTTAAAGTAGCACTGAAAAGTTTAAATAATTCAGAAAATGTTACTTTAGAATTTATTAATGAGGTATAAACTAATTTACCATTTAATTAAATTTTTAAATATTATTTTTACTAATGTATTTTTTATTAAATGTTATATTTTAGATTACGTCACACCATAATGATGGTTATTCTCATATTATTGGTCTTTATGGAATAACTCAAGATCCAGACACAAAAAATTATATGATGGTTTTGCATTATGCAGAGAATGGAAGTTTACGAAATTATTTAGATAAAAGTTACAATAAATTAAGTTGGAGCACTAGAATTTATTATTTATGTAGTATTGCACTTGGGCTTGATGAAATTCATGAGAATAATTTAATTCATCGAGATTTACATATTGGCAATATACTTCATAAAGGTGGAAATAGTATATTTGATGGTACTTGTATAACTGATATGGGATTATGCAAACCAGCAGATTATAATGCATTAGAAAATACAAAAAAAAGTGTTTATGGTAATTTACCTTATATTGCTCCTGAAATTTTAAGAGGACAAAATTATACCAAAGCTGCTGATATTTATAGTTTTGGCATAATTATGTATGAAACAATTTCTGGATTACCTCCATACCATGATGTAAGCCATGATGAAAATTTAGCATTAAAAATCTGCCAAGGACTTAGACCAAGGTTTAATATTAAAGTACCCCAATTGGTTGTACAATTAATTAAAAGTTGTTTAGATGCAAATCCATTAAATCGACCATCAACAAGTGAAGTTAGAAGTATTTTATATCAATGGTGGGATGAATTTATTGATACAGAAGCAGAGGAAACAGAAGTAGAGGAAACAGAAAAAACAGAAATAGTAAAACAAATCNAGGAAGCAGATGAAATCAATAATAAATTACAAACTAATATTCCTTCTACTANTTTATCATATGAAACACATTCNGAAGCNATTTATACAAGTAGATTACTTAATTTTAATAATCTTCCTGAACCAAAAAATTCAGATGATTATTATAAACAATATGATAATATTATAAGCACGGAATATTCAGGTAATTAAATTTTATTTTGTTTGAAAAATATTAAAAAAAAATCTAATAAATTTTATTTTATTTGATAGAAACTCAACTAATTGATAATTCTCAATTCAAAATTAACGAAAATGGTAAATTTTTTTATTAATGTATTAAACTTTGTTTATGCTTACATAATTATTTTAATTTTATAATTCTAATTTTTTAGATCAAAATGATGAGTCTAAAATTAAGGAATAAAATGGTTGATTTTTTAGTTTTTATTTTTTTCATATATTTTATATTTTTCCAAAATTAATTTTTTTTATAGTTAATTGCCATAAATGGACTGGACAACTGGTTAATTAGAAATCAATTTTTTTTCAAAAAAAATCCGTATTTCTCTCTGACTCCATATTTCAGTTTTCAAATATACTCTACCACAATTTTCTATTATTATGAATTTTAAGAAAAAGGATTTATTTATAAGAACTTTCCATTATTAGTAATATTAAATAATAGATTCTAAGTTTTAAACCTTAAAAAAAAAAATTTGCCTTATAAAATTTAGGAAATGATCTTTATATTAACATTTATATTTTATCACACAATATTATTTTTAGAGTATTAACTAGGGATGATTTAGGCTGCACAATACTACATAGTTTTGTGAGATTTTGATAAAAACAAAGTGATTTTTATTCATAAAAGTAATACAAAACACGGAATTTTGAAAAAATTTTTATTAAGATTATTAATTGAAATATTTTTCAGTATACCTATTTTATAGAAATAAATTATCTAATGTTTTCAGATGATTCCTCTCCATTTTCAATCCTTATGGTTTACGCTATAGTTTTCAGAGTCAAATCCTAATCTTTTCGGCTGATCATAAGGTTATAACCATCTAAATGATAGGAAAAATCGATTAAAATATAAAATGTATCAATGCGCAGAAAAAAGAGCAGCCCAAAACTCACTTATTTTTATAAAAGCTATTCATCATCCTGTTCTGATTAATATTTTAGCAAATATTGCCCTACTATTGCACTCATTTATGACGTAAATCCCATTATCCCTGGTGTCGAATCGACATGCATCTTTGATTGTGATCGTTCGTAATTTTACTGTTTAATTTTCCCCAGTTATTCCTTCTAATGCATCCACAATTGTTTGTTGTTGCAGAAGTTTGGTTGCTTTTCCTTTTCATAAATCTTTTTTCAATTCGAATACCGCATCTTGTATTAGTTGTTCGTTAGTATCTTTTAGATCTGGAGTGCGAAATTTCAAATAATTAGAACTAATTTGAAATAACGACCAGCGTTGAAAAAAATCATAGAAAATAAACTATAATTAATAATAACTAATAAAGTAATTCACCTGATCTCAAATATAAAACTACAGTAATTTTACAAACCTTGATATAAGT
>QKYT01000562.1:56201-68550 GCA_003550305.1 Glomus cerebriforme | reverse complement strand
ATATCTTGCAACATTTTAATATGTGGTTTTTTTTAACTCTATAAGGCTTTTTTTTAGTATTTCGTATAACAAACAAAAAACTTTGCAAGACAGAAGAAAAGAAGAGCGAGCAAGTATGACAACATATATAATCCGCATAGTAATAAATTTGCGCGACGCGTTTATCTAACACAAATCATGTGATATGTGTTTCGCACACTAGTTTTATTTTATTTTATATAAAACTGGTGTGCGAAACACACATTTTGTAATACGTGTTTCGCACACTAGTGTACATTAAGAAATATTCTTTTTTTATTTACATTGAAAACTGAACACCTCAGTTATATTATATGTCATACGCTATTTTATTTTTTTTTAAAAAAAAATATCACTTCTATTAAATTTTTTATTTATTTTAAAATTTTCTCTCTAAGAATAAAAAAATATATATATGGGAAACGTTCATATTGTTCAACAAATATTTCTTGAGTAAAAAAGCAGCCAATAAAATTTTATATATTTAATATTTAAGTTGATATATTTTTGTATAGTTATACTGCGATATTAATAATTTCTTGAATTCCGCGGTAAATCTGCAGAAAGAATTCTACAGATTTCCAATGAAATTTTGTGATACACGGAAATCTACATAATTCTACAATAGAATGTTCACACAATTCGATGTATAGAATTCCACGTGTTTTCAAACTAACCTACTGTACGTGGTATTATGGGGATCGATCTACCTAATTTCATGGTCCATTTTCCTTTTTATGAGAAACATCTCCAGTTTCTTTTAATTTTTTGATATTATATTTAATTGTTGAGAATGGAATTCAGGTTAATTATGATTTTCTTTTGGAGAATGTATCTCTTCGTTCCAAAAATACATAATAGTTTGAGGCAAATGATACGAAGGCTTTGCTTCTTTAAACGTGGAATCGCGGATTGCGTCTTCTTTCGATTAAAATCAATTCAGATTTAAACAAAAAATTCGGGTGGCATTGTTTGGCTGTTTATTTCATTATAGCCTCATCTACCCTGCATCCGCAATAATAGGCTTATTTGACTCAAAGGAAAAATTGTAAAAATTGTAAAAAATTTTTCTTATATAAAGACCTTGAGTAAGATAAGAAAATTCTTAATAAATACAGTAGATTTGATTTGAATCATGCAACTAAAATCTTTATTATTGATTTTTATTTTTTTCATCTTCACTATTTCTGTGGCTACAGATAATGTTTGCAAAATAGTATACAAACCTCCCGGGCCTTTCCATACTCCCAGGAAATATCAGCCAATTGTTCAACAGCTGAAAAATATAATTCACAAAAATAACTGGAAGACCAATTTTGACATGGCGGTCTCTGACGCTCATAAGACAGGCGCCATAGAAATGGTCAATATAAGAAATTTGAAAGAATACTACAACTTTCTTAATTACTTGGTGTTGTGGGTGCCCACAGAGGATGAAACAGGAACTTTCGTTTACCGTATGCTTGTCACGATGTACTTCGTCCTCGATCAGGAAACTGTCAAACCGTTTCAGTCACCCGTTGTGCCTTGGTACCCATCGCCGCCATTGACGGAGTTATCCCAATGGATAGTCGATTTTGCCAACGATATGGGAAAATTTCTCAATACGTCTCAATCACTTACCGAGAAATCTCTGCAGACTTTTTATACCGCGCAGAACTATAACGTGGACGCCTACGAGGTTTCCGAAGGAGGCTGGTTAGGGCATTCTTACAACGAATTCTTCGCACGAAAATTTTTGCCAGGAACCCGACCCATTGACGGCCCTTCCAATCCAGCGGTTATCGTGAGCGCTGCAGATTCGACCTTCGATGGCTGTTGGGATATCGATGATGATTCAATTGTCACTTTTAAAGGCCTCCCCTGGAGTATTAAAGAGTTACTTAAAGACAGTAAGTATGCAAATGACTTTGCCGGCGGAAAATTTATGCACGCATTTCTCGGACCATATGACTATCATCGTCAGCATGCTCCTGTCAGTGGTAAAGTGCTCGAAGCCAAAGTCATTCCAGGCCAGGCCTATCTCGAAGTTACTGTTCAACAAGACCCTAACGGCAAACTGAGACTCAAACCTATTCGAAGAATGAGAAAGATGAATGCCGGCAACGTCACAGAACTCAATGCTCCGAACTCTCCGGGGTATCAATTCTGCCAGGCTCGCGGTCTTATTGTAATCGATTCACCAATTGGAAAAGTGGCTGTTTTACCGATCGGTATGGCTCAGGTATCTTCCGTGGTCCTCTCCACTCATGAAAATGCTACAGTGTATAAAGGGGAGGAGATATCTTATTTTCAGTTTGGTGGATCTGACATTGTTCTCGTGTTCCAAGCGCAGAGCAAAGTTAACATACTTGCTAACGAAAGTAAACATTATAGAGTGGGCGAACAGATTGCTATTTCACATAAGAAGATAATTAAATTATCATAAAATTCTACAATATTTTTACAACCCTCGTCATTCTATATGTAAATTTAGTGTAGATTTATGTATTTTACAAATTTATCAAAAAATACTTTACAATAATATATAATAAAAATATGTAAATTTATGAATTACGCGCTATTGCTCGATTTGCATTGCTGTCAATACCGAATTCTTCCTTATTTACTATTATATCCTTCTCCAAATATAAAAACAACTCATAAAGTTCGACAAGTGTTTTGTTCGTAGAAGCTTTCTTGCTTTGACCAGATTTATTAGTATTGTTATTTGACATGATTACTATAATAAAATATTACATTCAGCGCAGAAATTTTTTTAAGTTCGGACTCGGAAGAATTTCTTTAAACAGCTAATTCTTTTTTTTTTATTGTATATAATCATTTTTTTATCCCATACATATAGGGTTAGCTCTGATTCACATATTTTTTTTAGTAATTTTAGTAAAAATATATTCGTGATTAGATTTGATCTCCATAAAAAAAAAAATCTTTATTAAAATATTAAATTGAATTTCACGTGAATTTGTGATTATCTATCTAATCGACGTTGTTCAATCATTTGTTTAGATTCACAAACTTTGACATTTTGTATAACAAACTTGTCATATACCCTCTTTTGGTTGTAATACTATATACAGATCATAATTATTGATAAAAAAGAACGTAAATTGAAATTATAAAGAAAACGAAAAATTTTATTCCAGATATATGTTCATCACATTATAAAATACGAATAAGCGATCGAATTAAATTAACGAAATTTACGACGTATTCGAAAAAAAAATAATAAATGGCCGATAATACGAATTCAGATTTGCCAACTAATTCTAAAAGAAAAACATGCGATATAAGAAAAATCGTAAGGGAAAAAATAATAATAGTAGATTGCGTAGAAAAAAAAAATAATTTTTTTAAGGAAAAAAAATGTTATAATCGTAGTAATTATAGTAATAAAAATAATAAAAATCATCATGATTATTATTAATCGGCTGTTTGTTTAATATGTTTTTATTAACTTCTTTTGATTTCTTTCTTTTTTTGGGGAGGTTTAAACCTTTTTTTTTCGGTTTTACTTGAGATAGTAATTCTATATATATTTTAAGATAAGTATCTTTTTGATCTGGGGACAATTGTCCCCATTCTTCTGTGGCGACACTAGCACTCGGATAATCTTTTTTATATATTTCCCAACTTAATGCACGGAAGATCAAATATCCAACCGCGATGGTATCTTCATTGGAAAGTTTGATTGATAATTGAGTATATATATTTTTTATTTCATCCGGTACTTCTTTCCAAGTTTTTCCAGTGGCAATAGAATAATTCTGTTGTTTAACGTTTGGAAACACTTCTTTATAGAATTTCCATTTAAGATTTCTATATATAAGAAAAGCATTTGCGAAATGTTCTTTTTTAGTAGTGGAACTTGGATTACAATATACAAAAGTAGATTCCATAGTGTTTTTGTGAGGATTAACAAAAGGAAAAATACTTGCCTTTTTATAAAAAAAAAATAATAATCGGAATTGTATAATTGAATGAGAGATTAACTAATCGACTATATCAGACGAAAAATTTTAGACCGATTTTCAGGGGAACTTTTTTTGTTGAGCATACAAGATGCATAATGACTCATTTAAAACATTTTTTTTTTCCTTATAATGAAGAATTATGAATGTTAATTGAATTTTATTATGTAACAATTTCATTCAGCGCTCATTATTTATTCATCAGTAATTGTGTATAATCGGAATTGATTCCGACATGATACAATAAACGCTACCGTATAATTATCTTTGTCGCGTTGACTTAATTAAGATATTAAGATCAAATGCGCATTTTTAGCCATTGTGTTTACATGCGACTTCAATGTAGGACATTTTAGGTTATTGTTTTCCGTTTTTATTTTTATTTGTATTCAATATATTTAATTAATCGAGGAAAAATAATCTGTATGATGTCATCGCACAATTAAAAAAAAAATAATAATTGTTGAACGAAATTACACAAGTCTGTTACTCAATTATATTTATAATTGGTTAATCGGGAAAGAAGAAGTATAGAATGCGAATTAATTTAATTATAATGATTTAGTTAATAATTGTTGAATAAGTGAAGCAAGACAGAAAAATCCATCGATAAAGATAAAAAGGGATGTTGTAGCCCAAATCGACTTATGTATCGTCTTAAGGCATTATTGTAATGGGCCATAATTGTAAACACCAGATTTATCTACCAATTATATTTGCTGCGCTGCGTACTATAGTATCTTATATGATAATGATTTACATAATGACTTCATCATTTACAAATTTTGGAGCATCATATATAATATTTATAATTTTCAAATTCATTAAATCATAACTCGTTATGATTACAATGATTGATCAAAAAGGTTAACACAATTTTTAAACAATGAAATTTTTCTAAAAATGGAATAAGAGAATGGAGAAAGGTTTCCGTTTTATTTGTACTTTTTTTTTTTCTTCTCTAGAATTATCAAAAAAGAAATATCGATTTACATATATTTGTCGGCCGAAAATAAATTATTATTCATATTAATTTAAACTTAATTTTAAAAATCTTAGTTTGTGTTGTGAAAGGAAGAGGTATACGATTGATAATATCATTAAAAAAAAATCTGAACGAAAATTTGAAATAAAAAAAAAAAATAAAACGAAAATAATGTATAACTTTCGAAATGTACGTTGACGTCGAGATTAAAAGTATTAAAACTTAATGGGAGAATTTATAATTTAATCAATATTTTCAAATACAGTAACACCATATATTTATAGTTAATTCTTCAAATATTTTTCATCTTTGATCGCACCATCTTCATTATGTTGTAATTTTAATTTTGACGATTTTTCCGTTTCTTTCGATTTTTCTTCAAATTGATTCCAAGTTCTTTTCTTGTGAACATTCTTGATTAACGTTTAAATCGTCATTAAAATCATAAGTAGGTTGAACATAATCAGTATTCACTGTGAATTCGATAAATAAGTCTTCGTCATTTGTTACTTGATTTGTAACAGTTTCTTTGTCAATTTGCTGATCGAAATCTGAAACAGGTTCTTTACTAATTTCCGATTGCCGTAAACATTTATCGGGATTTTGGTCGATATCATGAGATATCGGTATTTCATTAATAAATGCAATATTACCAAACTGTTCAAAAGTCTTTACTGTATTACCGTTTCTACCAGAAGCATTTGCTTTCTCTACGTAATCTTTTGCAGCAGCTTGATAATATTTTCTTTTACATAAATCACTCTCATTTTGCCATTTTTGTGCAATTAATTTCGAATGAACTGTCATTTGACGTTTGTTTACATGATCTATTTTATCTTTTCGATAATAAATAAAAGCATTAGGATACTTCACAGGTTTACTCATCATCGTATTATATTTATAGGAATGAATTTTTTTTTTTTTTTAAAAAAAGAAAATTAAAAGAAAAAAACTTTAACTTCTTTTATTTATACTTTTTTTTTTAACCACATTATTATCAGATCAAATAAAAATAGAATTATAAAATAAAAGTATTTTTGCTTGTTGTTTTTCCATCTTTCATTCTGAAGAAGAAATAATTTAATTTGATTGGCAACTTATTCTGAAACATAAATAGAAATACTAATGCAATTATGCATATATACTGTATATACAGATAAAAAATAAATAATGCTGCGGGAATTTTTTTTTTGCGATAAAATTTAGCCATATCTTTGTTAAAATTACCATGTTTAAATAATTCCAACGATTGATTAATTCATATTTGTACTACAAATGTGTAGGTATTTCCTAGACATATAGTATAAGAATAATGACTTATGAACTTTAACCCTTCTTTACCTCCTCTTACGTGTCATAAACGGGATTGATAAAATGAAAATAATTGAATTTATTAATAAAAAGAAAACTAAACTTAAGAATTGTCAGAAAGGACACTCCTATTTCTTTATTTAAATTATTATGTCAAGTCACAACAATATATTTGGTCATTTGATAAATTTTATTTAGTTACTTACAATATAAAAATATATATGTGTGTGTATTTTTTATATTGATTACTAATATTAATATATTCTCATGAATATATTCCATTGTCCCCACATTTTTTTTTTCTCAACTATATTATTAGTTACACCAAATTAATCCATTTATTATTTTATTTATTTATCTTTTAAAAAAAAAGATCATGCATGATAATAAAAATAAAAGGTTTTCTCTGAGTGAAATACATTTTACAAAATATTGATCTTTATTTCTTGATAGATATGATAGATTATTCCAGAGAAATTCCAAATAAGAAAATTATGTATAATGATGTAAATTCAGGCTAAATTCATAGTACTGGCTCGAAAATTACTAATAAAGAAATCAAATTTTATTTTTTATTAAGCAAGAACTACTTGTATGTATGTCTAATAATAAGGAACGTAAAAGTCTCCATACAAATTAAACTATGACATCAAGTAAACCCCACCAAGGCAGAGTTGCCTTGCCTATAACCCATAGAATGAGAATAGTTATAGCCTTCTCACTACTGCTAAGAACTCAACATGCTAGCTACAGTCATGGAAGCAGACTTTTTAACACTAAAATAAAAACCTATATATGAACAAAAATAGTGAAAAAAGAAAAAAGAAGAACTATTTATAGGTTAGTAAAAATACATGTGGCTAGACAGATCAGGTTATACATCCCGCCAAAATGAAAAGGACCTGATCAGATCGAAGGTTATTCTAATTCATCCTACTACCACCATATGACTTGTGTTTCTTTCATGACTTCTTGTTGGACTCTTGTTAAGAGATAATCAATCTTATAGAAGAATTTGAGCTAGACTAGTCTTGGACTTATTTTTCTTCTTGTTATCTTTTTTTTTTTTAATGTGTAAGAACAAATAGCAAGTTTTATTAATCATATAAGTGAACAAATTCACAAAATACAAAGAATGAAATCTATACTAATAAACCCCACAAAACAGAGTCACCTTACCCATAATGCAAAAAATGAAAATTGATAAAAACTACAAACAAGAAAACTAACTAAAAAAAAATAAATCAACTACTCTAATCTAACTAAGCGGTAAGAACATTCCATTCTGACATATCAGTGAGAGAGGTTCCTGGTCTATAAATGGTCTGGTTATCTATTACCAAAATGACTATTTATCACATATTATAGTTACCCATATGCTAGAGAGAGAAAAGTGATAGATTAGGATATCAGTTTGGGTCAGATAGGTAAAACCAGATCAGAAAGATTTACTATCACTATTGCTTCCATAGATGACCTGAGCTAATTCTTTGTATTTTCTCTTTGTGGACTTATAAAAGCAGTAGCTGTTTATAACGTAAGAGTGATTGTCTTGTGACAGGTACCACCATATATTTCCATCTTTTTGGCTAACCTATCCATATCACCCACTAAAGAACATTTGTATAAATGGTTAGAAGGGTGAAAGTTATTTTTCTTGCCAGTAGCGAACTTGGAGGAAGAGTTTTGAGATCTTTTTTTGTCTTAGTTTTTCTTCAAAAAGGAAACACTTGTCGATAGATATTTTGGGTAGACTTTTTCTTTCCAATTTTATCCATCTTTTATTGGATGACATTTTTGTGAACCTTAAATTCAACTTGGCAGGCATGGTTAAGATCATCTGAGGTTTGGAAGAACCCTATAATTTTTTATTTACCTTTGAAATCTTTTACCAATTTGATAGTAGTAAGACAATGTTATGTCAGAAAATCCTTATCCTGGAATATCAGGTATTTTTCAAAGCCTTCACCAAAGTCAGATAATACAGCTTGAAAAACTGCTCTTTATTTGTGTTGTTCTAAGAACTAGTTCACTGGAAACCATCTGACCAAAGTATTGCCTAATAGTATTTGCTATTAATCTTCTTCAAATACGTTGAGTACTGTAGTTCTCAGTACTATTATGATCCTTACATAGGTGTATTTACTTTGTTTTGAGAGAGTAGCTTTCACAAAAGAACCTAAATATTTGTTGATCTTTTTAGTTATTTTCTCAGCATTCCATTTACCCAGAATGTTATATAATATTATATCATGCATATTACAGAGGGCGATCAATGTTATGCGAACATTTTTTAAAATAAAAATTTCATATAAAATAATACAATAAAAATAAAAATTTTTGAATAAATATATTAATTATAATATCCTTTATTAATTTTGTATAAAAAATTTATATATTAATAATTAATGCTATATCCATTGGCAGCAATAACTGCTTCAATTCTCTGAGGCATACTGTTAATTAATTTTTTATAATATTCTGGAAAAATGTTACCCCATGCATCCTTAACATACTTTTCAAGTTCATTAATATTAGATGGTGGTGGATCATGTCTACGCACTATTGCTTTCATTTCTGCCCACATATTTTCTATAAGGTTCAGGTCAGAACTTTGTGCAGGCCATTGAAGCATCACAATTTTGGCATTTTCATGTGCAGCCATGGCAACTTTTGAGCGATGTGGTGGAGCATTGTCTTCTTGAAAAATTCTATTACCACTTGAAAAATACTCATCCAAAGTAGGTATAACATAATCATAAATAATTTTAGCATGAGTCTGACCTGTAACTGAATCCTTTAATAAAACAATTGGTCCAAATCCATGCCAAGAGAAGCATCCCCAAAACATTCTGCTGGGGCTATGTTTTATAGTAACTGCAATACAATCAGGGTTCAATTCTTCTCCTGGTTCATGCTATACCTTTTCTTGATGACCTTGTTAAAATTGGGTAAAAGTGCTTTCATCTGAAAAAAATACTCTCCTCCATTTTCTTATTGTCCAATTTCTGTATACAAGAGCCCATTTAAGATGAGCCTGATGATGTGTTTCTGTCATTGCAGGTTTTTTATGGGAAATACAAGCACTAAGCCCAACTTTTTTAAGATTACAGCATATTGTAATTGCAGAAATAGGCTGTTTTTTACGAACTGCCCATACAGTTGCAAGCTTTTTTGAACAAAGATGACAATTTTCATCATTTTTTTGAATAAAAGTTTTGAGTTCTTATCGTTCAGGTGAGTTAAGGAGTAGTAGACGACCTGGTCTTTTTACAGGTGTAAAAGAGCCAGTTTTATGATAACGTTTAAGTATATTATAAATGGTAGTTTTACTACATCCCAAATGTTCTGCAATTGTATAATCCGATTGTTTACAATTATAACCATAAATAATTGCATATCGAGTTTTTGGGGTGAGTGCCTTCATATTTGATGAATGTTTACTAAAAAAAAAACATTTGGGTGATTTTATTATGGTTTTGTTTATTAAATTATGTTTTGTTTATAGTATGTCATCACATGATGATTGGCATAATTTTAGCAAAACAAAATGTTCGCATAACATTGATCGCCTTCTGTATTTTGTAAATTAGACAGTATTGTAAATTCTATGATAATATGAGGAGGTCATTCCTTTCTTACTTTTTTACCAGCTTTAGGAAGATGCATACTTGTCTGCTTTCTGGTTGAGTTTTAATTTTTTCTGTGAAGATTTTTCAAGAGGTGAAGTAACTGATATGGAAATTTTGTTTTCTATTTCCATATTATCAGTTTTCTTTTTCTTGTTGTTTTTTGAGAACTTTTTGTTTTCTTAGAAGTATCTTTAGTTTCATGTGACTTCTTATTAGCAAACTTATTTCCTCTGAAATTATTAAGTAATCAATTATAATTTTTTTTAGAGTTGATAAAGGGTTATTGAATTGCCTTTATCAAATTATTATAATAGCCAAAATAACTTATCAGTTTGTTTTTTTTATCTTTAGTTTTTACCATTTTTATAGCCTTCCAGTTAAAAGTATTTTTAAATTCAGTATTTTTGAAGATATTAATTTCTTTGTATTTGGAAGGTAAACTTATAATTATGACTTGATGAGCAAGTCTCTGTTTATGTTATTCTAGAGACTACTCATCTGAAAACTATCAAATTGGTATGTTGCCTAATTCTATTTGCCTGAACTGAACTGAAACTGATTCAGATCTGAAACTGATCTGATCTGAATCTAATTGTTTATTCAGTTTTCTAAAAAAAAGAGAAGGGAGACATTAATTACATTTCCTGAAAGTAAAAAAATGAAAAAAAATGAACAAACTAACCTCTTGGTTCATTTGTTCAAATTCTGTTCATTTGGCTTTATCTGTTCATCTGGTTTTCTAAAAAAAGAGAAGGAAAATGTTAATTACATTTCCTGAAAGTAAAAAAATGAAAGAAATAAATGAACTAACCTTTTAGTTCATTCGTTCAAGTTCCATTCATTCAGATTCGTCTGTTCGTTTAGTTTTCTAAAAAAAAGAAAAGGAAAGTTAATTACTTTTTCTAAAAAAAATAAAGTAAAAAAAGAATAAACTTACCTTTAGTTCATTCAGAAACTGTTTGTTCAGTCATCCAGGTTCTGTCTCTAAAGTCTCTAAAAAAAAAGATAAAAATAAAAAAAAAAATTTTTTATTTATCATATTTAATATATAAAAATCTGAATCAGATTCAGATTTTTTTGTACTATGATCTGATCTGATCTGATCAGATTCAGATCAGATTTATTTGCTTCAGATCAGATCCACAGATCTTAAATTTGCAAACTGATCTGAATCCATTTCAGATCAAATCTGCGAATTCAGATCAGATCAGATTTTTTTGGAATACTATTTACGATTAGTACTAACTGTTCTTTAATTTTTTTTATCCTTTAAATTTTTTTTTTCTAGTAAGTTTTTGGCTTGCTTGTTAGACCCTTGAGGTAAGTTCTTTTTTCTTTTTCTTTTTCTTTTCATTTTTTTTCTTTTTTCTTTAGAATGGTATTAACTAAATTTTTTATAGGAAAATTTCTTTGATTTGGTAGACAGTTTTAAAGTGATTTTTTTTCTTTTTTTTCTTTTCATCATCTTTCTTTTTTCTTTAAAATTAGTACTAACTATTTTTTATTTTTTTTAGATTTATGGAATAGCTTTGAAGTAAATTTATTTTCCTTCCTTTTACTCATCTTTTTCTTCTTTTTTTTCTTTATAAATATTACTTTTTTTTTTCCTAGGTAATCTTTTAGCTTGCTTGATAGAAGGCTTCTTTTCTTTTTCTTTGTCATCTTCCTTTTTTTTTAGATGGTCTTGAGGTGATTTTTTTCTTCTTTTCTTTCATCATCTTTCTTTTTTTCTTTAAGATTGATACTAACTATTCTTTATTTGTTTTTTTAAATTTATGGAGCAGCAATTAAAAATGAGAAAACTAAAATAATAAACCTATTCAAAATCAATTTTTGATTAAAAAAAACATACAATCAGCAGTTAATCTTAATGTTATCTATTATGTGTAAATAAATATCTAATCTATAATTAAAAAAAATAATCCTTCATAAAAAATTAGTATCAACATTTAACATCAGCAAAACCTACAAAAGAACAAAAAAAGAACTTCTTAAAATAAAAAAATAAAAAAATATATCTTCCTCCCCTCCTATTAAAATTTCCTCTAAGGCTATTCCAAAAGGTCTAAGCTAAAATCTACAAGAAAAAAAACAGAACGTTAATAAACATTCTTAAAATAAAAATAAATAAATAATTTTCCCTCCTATTAAAATTACTTCCAAGCTGAAATTTATAAGAAAAGAAAAAAAAGAACATCAATCATTCTTAAAATAAAAATAAAAAAATAAATCACTTCCTTCATATTAAAATTATCTCCAAGGCTATTCCAAAAGGTCCAAGCTAAAATTTACAAGAAAAGAAAAAAGAACAACATTAATAAATATTCTTAAAAATTTTAAAAGTTTTAATAGTTATTATGTAATCACTTTTAGAAAGTTCTAAAGCTCTAAATTATTTTGAGACTAAAGAGAAAAATTTTTATAAAAAAAAA
>QKYT01000562.1:17371-55466 GCA_003550305.1 Glomus cerebriforme | reverse complement strand
TTACAAATAAGACATATAACAGGATGTTACAAATACATTTTTTCTTAAATAAATTTATATTTTTATATGCTTAATTATATATGCATGTTTTTTTAAGGCATTATAAACAGTCCAAAATGACACATAATTTAGGCCGGTCAAACATCTGACATCAAGACGCATAAAAATACCCAATCAAAAATTTGTTACACCAATTGAAATTATCAAGTGGTGATTAATGTAGTTACAATAATTATTATATAATTATCATAATAATCTTTATATTTTTCTCTCATTTGCTGAGGTCTAAGAAAAATTTTTACACTCGCAACACTAACAAATATTTCACATTCCGGCTATTTTTAGTATTTTGCAGATTAAACCTTAATTAAATTCAAATTCATTATATCGACTGTTGAATTTTTATCTGCTATCTGTTGAATCATCTATATCTGTTTATCTGTGTTTGGGCGATCACGCGTAAAATTCGATCCAATCCAAATGAATTTTGGATATACAGTACTTACTAGGAATTTATCTGTAATGCCGGTCTTGATAATTTAGTAGATACAAAATTTATCACTCGATTTTAAACAGTTAGCAGTTATAGTAATTATCATTGTATTTAAATCATTAAATACACCGTTCGAATATTTATTACTTTCGGACGTTATCTATTTATTGATGCACATTATCTCAGATCTATTCAATTTGTGCGATTCTGACTGATATTACGATGACTTCGGCCGGCATTATATACAAAAAAGGATGCTTAATTTCGGAAGTAATAATGAATATAAATAAAACAATTGGAATCTGTTAATGCATTATGTGTTGCCTTCATATACAGTCGTTATATTGTAAGTATTACATTTACAGATACTACAGATCTTCAGATGTAAACATTAAACAGACATTTAACAGCTAATTTAAATAATAAATAATAAATTATTAACATCTGTTTGAAGATTCAATATTTGGACGTTATCTGTTAATGGATTGTTGTCATCACAATTTATTTATTCGAAATAATGGGAAGCACTATAAATATAGACCTTTGTCCAAAACGGTAATCCCAATGACACAATGATTGATAAAAACGTTAAAATTGAAAGTGACTTCGAAATTCGATCTTATAACCAAAAAGGTTAGAAATAATTTAAAAAAAATTTTTATGGAGAAATAGTTCCGTTACTTTTATCTTTATTTAGAAACATTTAAAACCATACTTTATATATAAAATACACACAAAGAAAAAACTTTTATATATAAAATCTTAATATAATCGAAGTAATTTGTTATAAATACGATTAATACTAAAAAGAAGGAAAAAAAGAGAGATATGAAACTATCATGTAAATATGAATTTTATAGCGTTGAAATTCATAAGTTTTTATTCGATGTAATCAGTATTGATGGTATATCTTTCAAAAATATTTTCTTCGCAATTGGTATCGATGTCAACTTTTCCACTTTGAATAGGAAATTCGTTTATGAATGCAAAAATTCCACATTGTTCGAACGATTTTTTTGTAAAACCATTTCTTCCAGAAGCAGCTTCTTTCTTTAAAGCTTCTTTGGCGGAAACTTGGTAAAATTTCCTTCTTTCATAGTCACTCAATTTATTCCACTCAGTACCGGTAAATTTTGAGTGAACAGTCATTTTACGTTTATTCTTAGGATTAATAGTACATTTTCGAAATTGTAAATAGGCGTTAGCGACTCTAGGCATTATGTTTATAAATAAAAACGAATAAAAAATTCAACTTTAATGATCAAAATTTGTTACGGGAAATAATATTAACTCGTGTGTTAAATAATATTTCATGCTCGAAAAAAAAAGCTCAAAGAAAACTACTTATTTATATACAGATTTTGAAATATATCATTACTTGAATAACACAATTCCGTGCCGCCTAAAAGAAATTCGCGAAATAAAATAAACAATGAAATATAACAAACCAAAAAGCATTTTATGTCTTTACCTTTCTTTATTATCGTTAAGGTTACGGAACAAAATATAGCTTCACATCTCCATGATGTCATATAAATTTTACATCCAATCAAAAATGTTTTGAACTTGTAAAAAATTTCGTGTTATAAATGGCTATTATAATAATGAAAAGGTGTTTATAGAACTATCTTTAGGTGAGCAAATTCACTAATTTGATTACTGCGGATCGACACCAAAATTTCCATTTGTCTTCTGTAAGTAAAAAATGGTAATAGATGTGATTTCGAGATATGACTAAATGACAAATAAATACTTTCAATAAAGATAGAATCTTTTAAATTATTAAACGTTACACGGAAATTTATGTAAATAAATATACAAATTTAATGCGATTGGATTATATTTGGTTAATAATTTTTGCGCCTTTCGTCAAATAAAGCATCCTATGAATGATAATTTATGTTGTGAGCGATAGGAAAGGGCCAGAAATAACAATCAGGTTATATATAAATTTTATTATTAAAGTGATTTGATTAGTCCTTATTAATTAGAATAACTCAATTGGTCGGCCACACAAATAAATATCTTTCATAAAAGTGTGTGACTTCAATAAATAAATCTTTCTTAAAAGAGCATTAAATGAAATGACATCACTTGTGCATGAATCAATTATTATCCTAAATTCCGATTATACATCCGTAAGTTAATTTATCCTTTAACTAATTTATTCGGATATTCTCCAATTGTATAATATAGTAAACAAACGATTATTTCGTATTGTTCTTTAAGGCGGATAGCCAATGTAATTGCTTTTCTTCATGAAAAAGAAATATCGACGAAGACGGAAAATTCAATGAAGGATTTCGGCGGATGTTAAAGCAAAACTTTTAATTTGCTAATAATGCTACCTTTTTGATTTTTGTAATATATAATTATTATTGTTGTGTTACAAATGTGACTTACTTTATGACTGCGATTTTTTTGACAATAATTTAAAAAAGATAAAATAAAATAAAATAAAGAAAACAGACATATACGTTACGCTCTTTATGGCAAAGAAGTTCCTTTATATTTTATCATCAAAAAAAAAAAGAAATTTAACCAAAAGATCAAAGGAAAAGCCAATAATGAGCCAATCATTGGTGATGTAATTGATCGGATTGATGAGCTATAGTCACACAAATTAACAATAGATAATTGTTGTCGATTTATTCAATTTATTTTCCATCCTCCTCTCCTGTATAATATAATAACGAAGTGTAAAGTCCGCTTGAGAATTGTCAATGCTTTCGGAACATATTCCGATCATGCGATACATTACGTATTTCGGATTCATATTCTCCGCAAACTTTTACATTATCAAATATATTTCAATTATGAAATTTGGAAATTTAGATATAAATAGTACAGATGTAAATGAGCTTTCTTTTCGATTTCCACCTTTCCCTATTTCAAAAAGAATTTACGCACAAATCTTTTTCGTTCGTTCCGCTTATTTAACGTAAAATTATGAGTGAATTTCGCGTACTTCAATACATTTATCAGCAGGAATCTGATAGTGTTGGAATTATTGGAAAACAAAAGAAGAAACCGAACTCTTTCATCTTGTTTACTAAGAAATTAAGAGAAAGTGTACCAAAGAATGTTAAAATTCAACAGAAAAAACTAAATAGATTTGCCGCATACTTATGGAATGAAAAGATGACAGATTATGAAAAAAATTTCTGGAAAGAGCACTCTGAATTTATCCAAATGACCCCTGAAGAGAAAGAGATAACCACCTTTATTCGACAAAGATCTAAAAACAAACAAAAACTAAATCAATTAAATGATTGTTCTTACAAAGAATTTTTACTTAATAATTGCGTCCTAAAAAATGATTGTTTTTTGACAGAATCTTTAGAACTTAATTGGTCATATGAATCATTATAAATTAATAATTCAACTTCGGTCCTTAAAATTTTGTCTTCCGATTCGTACATTTCAAATATTCGTTATGGTTTTATTTATTAAATTTCTACCTTTCTTCGGGAGAATTTTTTTTAATTCTATATTACTTTCTCGTTTCCATCGTAATTTTCGTATTCTCAAATCAAAATATCTGTTCAGATATTTAAATTCCTCGTTTTCGTTTATTTTATTTATATGTATATCGATATACTATGCATTATGCTTTTTTAAGGGAATAAAGTAATTTATGTCATACAAATTGTTTGTTTTTAAACTTTATTATGAATTCATTGAAGTTCACGTGATATATTTTATCCGAATGTTACACTTTTAATTTAAATTTAAAATATCCATTATTAAAACTTCTTGATGAGTTTACTTAAATGGAGAAGAAATTAGTAACAAATAAATATAAAATTTCATTATAACAAGAATAAAAAAAAATGATACAAAAAAAATCCCTTCTATTTGAAAGGAACAAAATTTTAAAAAGCATAATATTCTTATCAGTCCAACTATTCCGTATTCTTTGATAGAAAACTTAATGATTAGTTATACGCGTTTTTTTTTAGTTTAACAGCATTGGTATTCTATTACAAATCTATCATATTGTATTTTATTACTATATGAGATTGTATAAAAATGTTATAAAGAAAACTATCGTTCTTATAAAGATGTTATAATCCAATATCTTCCTTTATATTATAATAAAGAAATCAGTATATATATATTTAATATATTAAAACACCCATATTTTTTTATAGGATCAAATTAACATTGGTATTGTGACATAATCTCTGGTAAATCAAAAAAAAAAAGATCAAAAATTCCAAGAAGGAACTTCAGGAATATCATGGACCTTTACTCGTGATATTTTATTTAGTGCAAATAACCACCTTTGTTCATGCCATCAGGGATATTTTTAAGCGTAGAATTGTGTTAGGATTACGCAATCACAAACTTACGCAGTATTACGCATGATTTTATGGAGTACTATGCATAATTCATACAAAGTACGGACTTTAGGTAGGTAGTTTGCAGTGTTACAGACCTAAAAAATTTTCCGGATGTGAAATAAAAATAAATAATGTATATCATATTACACACAGCAACAATCATATAGCCAATCACATCAGACTGGTATTGGTTCCAGTCCGACTTAAAAGTGAAGTTGATGGGGGTCAACAATTTTAGGCCAGCACTACAACTAATTTCAGCCAAATACCAGCATTACAGATCATATGATGCCCCTCGGCTTATATTTTCGGACAGCAACTTGAAGACTTTTAAGTCGGACCGGACAGCAACTTAAATTCTTTCAAGTCGATCCGGACCACAACTTGAAAATTTTCAAGTTTGGTCCAAACCAGGTTTAGTGCAAAAATAAATTTATGTGACTGTGTTGTATCGTTGTCTTCATATGTATCAAGTTCATTTCATGTTTGTTGTTCGTCATTCATGTTTTGAAGGCTTAGTACAAGAGCAAACCGCAACAAATTCAAAATTAATAATATGACCAGGTATATAATTAAAGTCAGGTTATATAACGAAAAGAATTTTAAAATGATCAGACATTATCATCAATGATAATTTTTTAGACAATTTATGAGGAATATATAAATAAATTACATAATGAATATATAAATACAATAATAATAAATAAAAAACATAGCAGTAAATGATACATAAATATAATTATTTCATTTAAATAACTAGTTTTAATCTTAAACCTTTTTAACGTTACTATTATTTACAGCTAATTTACCAGTTTTTAGCCAACTTTCATAAGCTTGATATCTGCTTTTAGCTGCACCACAGCTGTCATATTGATTTGAACCAACTGCTTTTATTACAGCATATTGATTAGGTATGTCAAGATATTCTTCATAAACTTTGTTATCTACCCTTAAATCCGTTATTGGATTTGGAAGATTACCCCGACGACAAAAATTTGTATAATGATGTGTGTCATCCTTCGGTGTTGATGTTAATACCATGTTCTTGTCTTGGTTCATATATCTAATAAAGAAAAAAATTTTTTAATTGTTGAAGTAGTTAATTATAAAACAATAAAATTTATCTTACTGTTTATATTCTTTGGCTTCATTTGGTGATACAATAGGATTTAAACTTTTTGATACTATTGCTTCCATTATTGATGGGTTATCCTTTTCTTTCTTCGGTTTTTCTTCATCTTGCTTTTTTTCTTCAACAATAGTTTCTTTTGGCTTAGTGTTTGGTAGTGCAAGCCACTTTTTAACACCACCAATATTCATCAATCTATTAATAACAAAATTATAATAATTAACTAGAATTTGGTATATTTATAAAATTTTATATGAAACACATACCTTACTGCTTGTGGAGTTGTACGAACAGTAAATGGACTATAATCATATGTTCCAAGTTCAGCACTAATAATAACATGACATACGTTAATTCATAAGTAATAATTAATAATATACATCAATGAAAGAAATAAATATAATAAATTACGTCGCAGGTATATATTTCGTTGTGCTATTCATATTAGATGCGAATAATTTCTCAAATGAAGTAAACAATCGTGGACGATAGTATTCTATCCAATATCCTGAATATGGGTCCGTCTCATCATCAAATTGACGTGCTAGACGTGGAACAAGCTGGTATCTTGAGACATCAAGTTGTTGATCATCTTTTACCTGAAGAACGTCCTTTGTCCACCAATGTATATAACTTCATAATGATAATATAGAAACATTATTAAATTTAAATTAGATAATTAAATAATAATTAATTCAAATATTATTTTTACCTTCTACGTTGTCTTTTATAACGGGGATCCTCATTATGTAAATAATAATCATTTGGTAAATCCCATAAATTTATTTTACCTTTCTCTGGGACAAAATTTCCAAGGAAAAGATTTATCGCATCCTGCTTTTCGGCATCTACGTAAATTATTAATCGTAAAATATTTAAATTAATAAAATTATAAATGTCAAAATTTTACTGAACTTATAAATAACATACCAGCAAATGCATTGTTATAGTATCTCCTTAAATTCTCAATCAAATCTCTAGAATGACTTGTCCATTGGTTAATTTTACGATACGAATCAATTGTATTAACCAAATTTGATCCACCGTATTGCAATGCAATAGTGTCACCGTGATCGTGATACATATCTGTTAACATGTTCACAACGTCAGAATCTACTGGAACCCAAGGTTTATCAATAATTCCCAAGGCATATAACTATAAATAACAACAAGAAAGTTGATAAATATGTATACATTAAAAAAAAAAGGTTTTACAATACAGTGTAAGCCATAAGTACTTGATGTCCTAAAGCACATTTTCCGATGATTAACTGGGCGGCGTTTGTACGATCCAGACAATCAATACAATTTGTCCTTACAATACCATTTTGACGAAGATACATCCTTCGTTTCTGTGGCTTTCCTTCTCTGAAATAAAAGAAGATCGATTAAAAAATTGTTTTAGAAAATATATTTAATCATTTCTTTGCATACTTTTCTTCCCGTTTTAAAACATTTATCCATGCCTCTGGCCCACTATGAAAAAATCCCGTATCTGCTAAATATTCTTCAGCAAAACCTTCCATCAAGTCTACAACGTCATCATCCCTGTGAATAAATATTAAATCAGTAAATGATATTTGTCATATATTCCCATATTTTAAAAATTATATTTACCCCTTTCTAGCTTTTGACATGTCCCATGCAATATATTTTAGACATTTATCTGGCAAGAATTGACTTAAATAATCCATAGTTTCTGCAAATTCATCTCCCAAAATTCCCTCACGCGGATTTTTTTCCTTAGTCTAAACGAAATTGAATCTATTAATACTATTTTATAATAAAAAATATAAATCAACAATTACACAAACCTTGATTAAATTCAAGACAATTATGGGTGCTCCATATCGTTTAAACATATTATCGAAATGCAATGCTGCGGCGGCAAAGAAAGGATCTCGGAAGTTTACTATGATAATAAGAATGTTAATATTTTATCAATTAAATAAATAAATTTACGATAAACTTACTTTCTATAGGCGGTTTTGGTGCCAAATTTACATCCTGGGACCAAAATAACGGTATCGATCCACGATGTTGAACATATGAAGTATAATATGGATTATCGTGAAGGCCGGATCGATGAAATGAAGTTGTGCTCATCTCTGATACAATTTGTTCGGTTTCAACATCATTTGCTACATAGCCCTAGTAAGTTAATCCATTCCATAAAAAATTAAACACGAAAAGATAAACAAATATGTATAAATTTAATAAAACATTCTAGAAATATTCACTTGATCATTAACACCACGTTTTAAGAAACGGGCTCCGGCAAAATAACGAGATCTTCGCGCAATCAACGTTACGACAATATTTCGTCCAAAAATAGATATTTCTAATCATTAATGAAGAAAGATTCATTGCTTTAAAAAGAATTTTTCATAAAAAAAAATATAATTTAATTTAAATATACTCACTTGACTGGTCTACGAATCCGTGTATAATTGGCAGGATCCAATCAGAATTATTTTTTAGACTTCTGAATCCATTTTCTAATAAATAAGAATTCCAAACAAACATCTCATTATATGAAAAATTCCTACGATTCGGTGGACGTGTCATATTATGTTGTAATGTATGTGTAATATCATATGTATAACTAAAATAAAAATTCTTTGTCAAATCAACATTATTAAAAATATTTATATATCTATTAAATTAAAAAGTCTGTTAAAAAAGTTGATTTGTTATCAATATAAATATAAAAAACCTAAAATTAATTTAGCTACTTGTATTCATCTGAATTCTTTTCAGGCTTCGTTCGTTGCCCAATTGGTCTAAGCGTTGTTTCATCTATATGATAAATATAATGACCTCCTATCAAGGCAACAGCACTTCTTTTTGTAATTAATGAGATATAGTATCCATCGGTAAATTTGATAAATCCTGTTATAATAAAATAAAAGATAAGAAATCTTTTCGAAGTTATATTAAATGAGCAGAACCTTTTATGCAACCCACCTACGATCCCATATGCTGATAAAACTTTGTTTAAACCTCCTGATGTTTTATTCCCTTCCTCAAGGTAACTTAAAGTATCCATTATTTCTATTTTGGAATATATAACATCATCCTCAATCACATTAAGCTCTGTAGGTGTCGTTCGATCGATTTTCAATATACGGAATCTGTTGTCACTTTGATTAGATCCAACCACGTAATAATTCTAAATGAAAAGAAATTGATCATTTTAATATCGTTAGCATTAAAATTAAAAAAAAAAAGAAAAATTATTTGATAGTTTACTGTTTTAGTTTCATATAATGTGAATTTATTCAAAACTAATCGATCAACTTTATTTGAATTAGAGTCAAAGAATTCCGTTGAGGGAGGTGCGGATAACCGACCTAAAAACTGTTGCTTCATGCCCGCTTTTTCAAGATTGGCATATGTATCTATATTAGGGGACATCGAATATCGCATGTCTGCGGATAACATGTTTTTAAATAATTTTATTTTCTGTCATAAATTTGTAGATAGATATATTTATATGCTGATAGGTAACACGATTTCCAAATTTAAAAAATCAACACGTGATTGATCAAAAATCTAATATGTACGTAAAAAAATAAATTTACTTTATTTACTCAATATATAAATATAAACGATGAATTCAACAACGGTGGATAGGTAAATACAAGAAAAGGAAAAGTTATTTAACATATATTAAACATCGAGTTTTAATATTACATGAAATCTTGTTAACAGTAGTTCGGATTCTGACTCTCTAAGTGATGATTCTAGTATTTCTGATTTGGAACTGGCGGACATAGATGATTTTGAGGAAGCCATGATATCTGTGGATAAAACATTTTATGAGGAAGAAATGGGTTTAAGCTTAGGACCTTTACGAACGAAAAATGAGATTGTTGATATAACAATTCCCAAACCTACCATAGAAATAAATCCTGATATGCAGTTAACAGAAATCGGCTCAATACTTCATGTGGTAGAAAACCAAATAGTTGTTAAAATTAATACTACTGGTGAATATAAAATTTTGGATACAGGAACAATTTTGGTGTTAGAAGATAGAGAAGTTCTTGGTGAGGTAAAATTTTAAAGATCATTATGTTCAATTGAACTTATTTTATTCATTCTAAATATCAATTGTTTTCGTTTAAAGATTTTTGAAACGATAGGTCCAGTAACACATCCAATGTATGTTATTCGTGTAAATGATATTAACAAGGAGAAAGTTATAAAAGATTCAAAAGTATTTTGTGTTGATGAACTTTCAAAATTTATATTTACTCGGGAGATATCTGAACATAAAGGGTGTGATGCAAGTAATGCATTTGATGAAGAAGTTAACGAAGAGGTATTACGATAACAATATATTAGAAAAGTTTTTTTTTTTCCGAAAGTTCTAAACACATTCAAACTAAATTATTAAATAGGAAATCGAATTTTCGGATGATGAAAAAGAACAATTATTCAAAGAGATGCGAAAGAATAAAATGAGAGAGTAAGTAAATTTCTCATACAATCTTACATTGACGTATTATTATTGCTATAAATTGAATTTTCCAATTTTCATTTATTGTTTAATCAAGACTTCGTAATAGTGAAACAGGTTCAACACAAAGTACAAACAACACGCGTGGAGGTCGTGGAGGTCGTGGAAGAGGTGCAATAAACCGTGGTGGCAGAAGAAATAGAGGAGTTCATGTGCCTCAAAATGATCAAGAATATGACGTTGATTATAACATCTTACCCCGGCCAAGTTCACTTTCTCAATAAAAAAAAATATATATACTTTCCAAAATATGTCATCAGGATATTTATACCTTTGATAATTTCTATTGTATCTATTTTTTGTATGATTGCATTTTTTAGAGATTTTGACCTGTGTTGAGTGCGGATCAATCACAAATGGGCCGGATATCTGGTTCGTGATTGTGACAGAAAGGGTAGCCTGTCGTGTCAACTCGTATCAATTGCCGATTAGAATTGAAATTGATTCAACCAGAATCGATTCCGATTAATTAAATTTTCGGATTTTAATAGAGTTTTGGACGAAACTTTAAACATATTTGATAGATATAGTAATAAGCTAATAACATATTTTAATATATCAAAAAAATATTTTTAAAAGTTTTTATTTTAACAATAAAATCGTGCTGTATATAATTAATAAAATGAGTGTGAATTAATACAAAAAGTTAAGGTTCTGCATTATTACATTATTAAGATATAAAAATTAAAATTTATAAAAGACAGTACAGTTATCTAGATATTTTAAAAATCATAATTTAAAAAATTATTTACTTCCAAAGAATCACTTCTGGAAAAAATGATCAAAAAAAATCAGTGCAACTAAAGAAAAAATTAGTATCTTTCAACTTGACATTTGCATGGGTTCCTCAAATTTAAATCATTTATCATAAATCATTATGTTAAAAATTTTAAATGCTTTTTTATAGTAGTCATAATGTCATAACATGTATAATTATAATGAGTAGCCTAATTATTTCAGAGGTTATAACACTACTACGCAGATTTCTACTTATAAAATGGTAGTGCGCAATGCAAAAATCGGTCTATTGCAAGAATTTAGGTAGGAAACCATTTTATAATCTAGTAATTTAACTAATTTTCGATTTTTAATGTTTGGATTTGCTAAACTTTGTGCGATGCAGTGAAATTTGTATATACATACTGTACTAATACATTTTTAGAGGTGATCTGCAAAGAAATACTGAGAAGTGATTATTTTTATTTAATTCATGTACGGAATAACATTTCCAGAGTTGTATGTTAAGAAATAGAATCTTAATAAAATTATAAATTACTCATACTTAAATCTTAATAAGAAAATATCAATTACGCTTAATTTCATTGAATCGCTAAGTGAAACAAATTTACACGCATAAATTATCACAGGAAAAACACGAAAAACTATAAAATATCTAGATTTACCAATAAAATCGAATAAATAACGAAATTAAAAAATATCGATAATTAGGGGTTGATAGAATGATTTATAATTGTCTAAATGTTCTATTGTTATTAAGATTAGAATATCGTTTTATTTAAATATCTTCAACAACCGGTTCTTCGATTATATCATTAACTTCCAAGGATTTAGTCAAATAACAATCATCTTTCAAGACGAATGATGGATAATAATTATTTGAATTATTAGAAAAATTTCTGAAGAAAGAATCATAAATTTGGCAATTAACATAAGTATAACGACAATCTAAACAATTTTCTCGATTTGTTCCGAGAAGACATCCACAAAGATAACAAATATAACGAGGATCAAAATATGTCGTCTCTCCAAGATGAATATAATGAACATCGGATGTAGGAATATCTTTATTGATGGTTGTTTCGGTATTAGTCGTGTCTCTATTTATTTCATATAGTTTCCTCCAAGGAGCCTTTTCATCATCAGACATAGATTTCCATTTTATAGAAGCTTTATGATTTAGTTCGGTCATTTTGATATTTACTGGCTCATCCTTTCTCATGTTATCGCGAAACAAAAAGAAAGGATTCGATGTTTTTTTTTTCTTTTCTGGTTTTTCTGAATATTGAAATACGAACATATTCTAAAATAAAATTTACACGAGTTATAATCGAAAGAGGATAAAAGTTGAACGACGAAAAAGAAATATATTTTATATAAAAAAAGATACAAATTTGAGATAAAAGAATACATCTCACATATTTATATTCATTTCATATACAATTCAGAACTCCCTAAAGACCACCGTCCACATATTTTGGCTCAGTTCCAAGATTATAAAATTCTTTCACATTGGTTAATGATTTGGTCATTAAGGGAGTATATTTCGGAGAATATAAGCCGAAATTGCATAAAGGATGGTGGCGTAAGGATTGCTTTTTTGACCAAATTTTTTTGGCCAGATTTCTTTCTGATGCAATGCATAAAGTTTTCTTTTGTGTCTGGAGTCTTTTCTTCATTCATCGGACTTCTATCTCCAGCTGTGTTTCTTTTCTGTGTAAAAACAAACAAACATACTTATTTGTTTGATACATCTTAATCCAACTTTTGTTGTTTTCTTTCGATATTGATGAACTATTTTCAAATTGACAAATCAGGTTACAACGCGTATCGTAACCATTCATACGTTTCGTTATGTCATAATTTACAACAAATTATGATCTAGCTAAATATCGGAAACGTTTGAATTGTGATCTTATCGTACATAACTTCCGATTATATAAACATTATAAATATTATAAAAACATTATAAGCCTTTATGAAAAGTTATTATGGTTATTATGGGAACTATTGAATGAATTGAATGAGAGTTTTTATAATTGGCTCATGCAAAATTTGGCTTACAACAGAAATGTTTTAAGCACTAAATAAGTCACACAGATTTTTATGAAAGGTATTTAGTTTCTTTTGTTTTTCAAAGGGATTAACTGCCATAAATGACAAAATCAGATTTTTTCTCGAACATTTTCATATGTTAATTAATTTACAGTAATAAATTAAAGTTATATCCTTATTGTTATTTATTTAAATATTCAATTTGATGCGTATTATATATGATTTAGACGACCTTTTTAAATAAATCTTTTTATCAATCGATGATCGACACAAAATCCGAAAACATCCGATTCAAGATTCAAAATAGTTAGCATAAATGCATTTTGAAGCCGATTTTACCCAATAAATATTAAAATAATTATATTTAAGTATAAATTAGGCCAACATTATATTACTGAATAACTTTAGCGTCAATTACCAAATAAAATGTGGAATTTAAAAGGAAATGTTCCGGTTATGCTTAAAATAATAGGAAGGTAACAGTAATCGGATCAGCTGCAAAGCATGTAATCTATCTAATTATGCTACTGATGCCTCGTTTTTTATTTCCTATAAGGTAACATGTTACATTTTACTTCTCAGACAAACTTTCTAATGATAATTACTAAGATCATGTTATTTAAATTATAACAAAATATATTAAATCATTAATCATAAATAAAATATTAAAAATTCTTTTTAGCGTCATGGATTTTAAGAAATTTTTTTATTAAATTATATATGTATATATTACAAACCTAATATAAACTATAAAGAAATTGATGCTGTAATTTAGCCTCGTGATAAAAAAATCTTTTTTTTTTGGTTTCATTTTTATATAAAATACTGTACATTAGAATTGTTATTTTAGAAATTATTTTTATGTAGTATAATAATAAGCTCTTCTCTATTAATAAGATTAATATGTATAAACGCAAAGAATCATTTTTTACCGCTTGCGTCGCTCTATTAAATAGAATGAAACTTTTAATTTGCAAAAATAAATAGATTATGACTCAACTTTATTACTCCTTTTCTAATCTTTCACACGAATGTTTTATTCCTTTTTTTTTCCTTTAAAAAAAAAAAAAATTATTTTAATTATTAATTAAAGAGGATAAAGTGATCATTGAAATGAAATATGTAGAATTGGCAAAAATGCATAGAATGGTCAAAATATTTACTTGAAACCTTTACTATTACGCAAAATAAAGACAAAGTGCTTTCTCTCATATTCTCTTGTCAATAAACCAAAATTTTCTTGTCTATTATTATTTATAATGTATAAAAGGATGAATCGTATAAGTTCAATTTTATATAATTAATAGAATTGAATATTACAATATTTCACTTTTTTTTAGTTAAAAAAACATTAAAAAAAAAGTTTTAAAATAAAATAAATTAAATTAAAAAGTTAAATTAAAAAAAAAAAATTATTTAATCTAAACTTTATCCTTTCTATAAAATTATGTTATATTTTTCATATTTTCTTGCAATTATTAAGCCATATTGTAAATATTATGATAATTTATGTACACATTATGTTATTATTACAGTTTTCAACACAAGCAACATGCAACCATCTATTAATTTAGAACCATTATTATAAACTAGATTTATCAAGCGTATTACGAGAAACCCAAACGGTCCCTCCACTACCTCCAGACATGCAAGAACTCAATGAACCGTCCGACTCAAGCTTCATCGGCACCAAATCTGATTCATATCTGACAGAATTTTCAATCATCTTTCTCATTTCTATTTGTTTCTGATAATATTTTTCGTGAGAAAGCATTTCATCTCCTGTCAATTTGTAAACATCTTCAGCCTTGATATTTCCACTAATAACTTTACTTACAAATTCCGAGTTTCTCTTATCTCGTAGATTCCAAAGTTTACTTCTACAACATGTTTTATACTTATCATCATAAGGACTTGATCCAGTGTTAGCAAAAATACTTTCTTCAATCTTCTTAGCAAGTTCTGCCATATTAAGTCGTGTGATTTCGTTATCTTTGTCATTGCACGCTTCTAATAATGATTGATAAAATAATTTTAAACCTAAAAGAAAAAAAAAAAGTTTATAAAATTAGATTAATAACTAATAAATTAACATTTTATAAATATAAATTATTTACAGTTATCTCGGATACCATTTCCAGTATATAAGTATTTAATTGGAAGATCTGGTCCCATAATTGTCAATGCTGGTTGACAGTTTATTATAGATTTTCTAATAGGTTTAACATAAACTTCTTGTTTTACTTGAAGTTTTTTTGATATTTTGCGTGGCATTAATAATGAATTAATAAATTTATAGATTTAAAAAATAAAAATTTAACAGTGAGCAAAGAATTATATAAAATGACAATTTTAAAAGTAAATTGAAGAAAAAGAAGGAAAACCAATTAGTATTGAATTATGTGAATTAAAATAATCCCCGTTCTGATTTGAGCTCTTTTTATGTATTTTTTTACATATTCAAAAAGTTTGATTTTCTTTTTTCATGTAATGACGCGTTATAATTTATACTATGATTATTTTCAGTTTACGCGTCATTAGATATTAAAGTTAAATATTCATTATATCATTATAATTGATATAATGACGAGTAGTTTACTTATACTTGTACATAATTATACTTATCTGTTATAGGATTCAACTACCTTATTTTATCTAAGCAATTCCAAATTTGGGGATCGTCTAAGCGGGGCAAATAATGTGATTTACAAAAATACAAATTTATTGAAAATTTTGGAGCAAGTATTTTAGCCTGCCGATCATATCCAAAAAATGGATAAATTAATTTTGATCAAATAAATCAAAAGTGGTATTCATAACCTCATTTTGCGCTCTAAGTAAACTTGCAGAGAAGGCTAAAATACACCTATTATATGTATTTGGAAGTTATATAAGTAAGGAAAAGTTTTTATTCGGACAAGCAATTTTTTTTACGAAGTCACGTGATTTTCCCGCCTCCAAATTTGGAAAAAGTTACATATAAAAATAGTACTGATCAAAGTTCGACTATCCCATCCGTGCTTATTTTCGATAAATATGATAAAAAATTACTTTTTATTGACTTTTACTTCTCATCGAAAAATCATTTTATTTTATTTATCTTTCTGGTCAGTATGATGATATCAACCTCCTCCTTTACACTTAAATTTTGCATCTCCTTTAAATTCCCTCGTTAGTTTCCTTATACTGAATATGAGGTCTTCCTCATATCAGGCAAGGAAAAGCTGGTCAGATAGTCGAGTCTCTCCTAACTGGCTGGTTTGGTTGAAATCCCTTTAAACTTCTTTTAGCATGTTTACCTTGTAGTCAGCTTCAAGTCCTGCGGTAGGACTAAGTTGTTGCGAAACGTTATGATGCTATGCGAAGTTTTTATGGAAGGAGCATAGTACATTTCTTAGTAAGTCTCTTTATGGTGAGTATTATATTATTAAAATTTTAAAATGATAAAATAGCTAAGTTTTTTCAAAATTTGGTATTTTATTAAAATTTAAAATGATAAACCTTTTTAAGGTAATTAATCGATAAGAATTCTTTTTATATTCAACATTTAGATATTTTTGTAATAAGTTTTAAAATAACTTTTAAGAAATATACATTCAGTTTGATGGTTTTTTTAAAGGAAAACCCATCGTCATAGCTCATTAGTATTAAACAAATTTCAGCCTTTAACTTGTCAGTTTTTGATGCGCAATGAAATGAAATTTAATATAACTTTGACAAAAAAAAAAAAGAAAAAATCAGTTAACAATCAATCAAAAACTTTAAAATGACCTTTATAAAGTAAAGCTCCCTATAATCACTTCTTGAACATGTTGAACAAATTTATATGCATTTACAGTACTTAGCACCCAGTATTTATTTCTTATTCTTCTCTGTGATCGACTGTAAAATCTTTATAAATTGTACATCACACGTGTTAAACCAGTTAACATCTTCTTGCGAAGCAATAGGTAAAATCGTCTTTATCAAATCTTGAGAATGTAAAGAGACATAATTAACTTTTGATTCTATAGTCGTTGGATCTTGAGGAGAATACAAACTTGCCCCCAATTCATCTGCAGCATCAGAAATCAATTTGCCCAAATCCATATATCGATCAAGTGTCTGATTGATCTTTTTCAGCGACAAATTTTCATCATATGTTGACAAATCCAGAGGTTCTAAGTATCTTTTCAATATTTTATTGAAAAGTGTCTTCACTAAATTAAATAATTTTAAAGATAATTCAACAATTTCTTTTTCTCTTGCTGATAATGTTTTATTGATAGATTCTCCAAATATTTCATCCCAACCATCATCTTCTTTATTATCATCTTGATCTAGCAAATTTTTAATTTCTAAAATAGCATCTTTTAATAATTCTAACATTTCTTTCCATTTAATTATAACAGCTTGTTTATTACTTTTTGGTAAATTATTAAATCGATCGCATGCTTCCCATACAATTCCAGTTGAAATAAGATATCCTTTTGATCTTATTGTACTTGGATCCACGGGTTCATCTAAAAATGAATTCGCTAATGCTGCTGAATCGAACATAATTTCTTCTGTTGTTGATTTTATTAACTGAATTAAAGTTTTTCCTGTTGATAATGGTATTGATTCAACAAATCCACTTATACGAAATAAAGTTTCTCCCATAGCTTCAATCGTTGGTATGGCTGATATTGGTATGCATGGAGGTTTACACGCAATTGTAACCTTTAAAAAAATTAATTAATCTATTAAAAAAAAATAAAAAAAAATGACGCAAAATCGTTGATATATTATCACCTTTGTCGCATTATCTGCGAGAATTATTCCTAATTTACCTAAAGTCAAAAGAGAATAGCGGAGTTAGCAACTTATTTTCGAAAACATGAAAAAACAAGGCGAATTAACACACCAAGATCATTTAAAACAGCTTCACAATCAATATTTTCGGAACTTTTTAATGATTTAGTATTATTAACATCCTTTAAATATCCAAGTAACACATCAACTAACGCACGTAACTTTGTCTGGACATCTTAATTGTTATAATGGTAAATAATGAATTACGTGAACGTTAAGCAATGCAACCGATATTTACATATATAACAAAAATTTACATACCAGAATTAGTTGGAGTAGACATTTTTTAAATTTTTAACCATCGAAAAAAAAATTTTTATTTAATTCACATGATGTTCCAAAAAACTGCGCATTATGTCACTTGTAAGGCGTGCTTTTGTAACACAGAGCTATTTAAAATATAAACTCGGGTTAATCGAATATTCCGCCAATTTTAGACCGAATATCAGATATAAAGTGACCACTTTTTGCCCCTAAAAACCAAAATAGGTTGTAGGTCAAAAAAAAAAAATTTAAAACTTTCCTTCATTGACTACGCTACACTTGTATTCATTTTTTTTTTTTTTGAACCTTGATTTCAAGGTAATCTCTTGGTATTTTTAAAAAGTTTTTTTTTTTATTTTTATTATGCATGAATATGGCAGTCTATTATAATACTTTTAAATTTCCTTTAATAAATACTGAAATACTGCGGCTAAAACAGTTTTTCTCTAAAGGTTCGTTTCGATTGTTTTTTATTATTCAAAAAATATAATTATTTGTTTATTTATAGAGTGATATGCGAACTAATCCATTTAATTTTAACCCTTTTCCGTCCCTTGTTATTGGTTATAGTTTTTATTTTTTCTAAATTTTAATTTTCACATCAAATATATATGACAACACAATTAAATCTAGATAGGGAAAACGAAGTCATGTTTGCTCGTGAGGAGACAATTATCCTCAACGTTGGAGGAGTAAAGGTTTGATAAAATTTTATATTTTATAATGATATTTATTCAATTGATCTAAATTACAACAAATCCATAATTGATTAGTACGAGACATATCCTTCAACATTAACTGCGTTTCCTGACACATTACTTGGAACAATGTTTCAAGAACGAAATAGAGAAATGTTACACCCAAAAAATGGTAATGAATATTTTATTGATAGAAATGGATATGCATTTCGATATATTCTTGAATTTTATCGAAATGGAAAAATATTATGGAGCGATCGAGCAGATAAAAATCTTGTAGCAGTAACTCGTGAGGAACTTGATCAAGAGATTGATTATTTCCAAATACCAGTTAAAGATATTGCTGTCACTTCAGGTGAACTTTCAGTAGCTTCTAAAGTTGATGCGTTTGTAGCAGCTCTTAAAGAAGTAGTTCATTTGGCTATAAATCAACTTCAAACTGAAATTCAAATGGCTATAACTGATTTTGGAACTATTGAAGAATTAGAATGGTATCCAGCGCAAGGACAAAGTGAAATAATAGCAGATATTATGAAACCATTTAATATGATTGGATTTGTTATTTTACAACATTTTGGAGATGCAATAGAAAGACACATTAAATCAGAGATTCCAGAATTTTCATGGAGATGTGAATTTTATAATTGCAAACCAAGAAGAGCTTATGGTACATTGATGTCTCCGTATCAATCTCATAATCACAATTTCTTGAATAATTCGTTTAATAATACAGGATTTAATGGAGGTATAAGCAGAATATCACAACCAAATATGACTTTTCAACATATAATAAATGCAAACAATAATTCATCCACAGTTTCATCGTGGCCCGTATTTAATCAAAATAATAACCAACAAAATAATTTAAATTCAGATGTGAATGGTATCACTAGATTATTTGGTAATAACATTAATGGATTTAATTCTAATAGTGTAAGCCAAACGGTTGGAGGTCAAGGAATTAATTTTGGTGCTTCTCAGACTCCACTTGGATTTGGTGCTAATCGAGCGGACGGAAATGTGCAAACATTTGGAGGAAGTCAAACAAATGGAAATGGTCCAAATTTCAACGGGAATCAAACATCACAACAATTTGGGGGAAATTCGACAAGTGTGAATGGACAAACACCTGGCCCTCCTCCGTTTGGAGGAAATCAAGCAACTGGAAATGGACCAGCCGTTAATGGACCTTTGTTCGTTGGTGGAGGAAATCAAACAACAGGTGATGGAACTCCATTTGGCGCAAATCAACTAGCAGGAAATGGACCTTCGCTTACTACACCATTTGGCGATGGTGGAAATCATTCAACAGGTAGTGGACCATTCGGAGGTGTATCAAACAATCATTTTGGACAATATGGCACAACGTTCAATGTAAATCAAGCAAACAACGTGAACAATGTGAATGGGCATTTTGGTGGTAATCAAAATGTTGGTTTTGGTTACGGTGCTACCCCATTTATTAATCAAACACAAGGATATGGGTCACATACAATAACTGGATATGCAGGAGGTTCATCCAATTTTTTTAATGGAATTCCTTTAGGAGTAACGTTTAGGACAAACAATAATTCTGTTACATCTAATCAACCATCATCTATGCAAGGTTTTCCCTACTCGACAACTCAATCCAGTCACTTTGGTACGGTAACATCCTATAATAGCGGCGGTCAAACATATGTACCACTTCATTCGGGGCATCATGCTTTTGCTCCGATGGCAACTCACGATAGTGATACTCCTTCAATTTTTTATCGCCGGGCAGAAGGCAGGGCTTTAAAGTTGGTAATCAGGTTAGATTATGATTATTCAGTGGCAAATATATTGTCAAATACTTGTCTTTCTAAATGATTCGAAATCGAATAATATATATTTGACCTATGATCCTCGGTAAGTTTGAAACAGTTTAAGACTTTTTTTTCTTATGTAATTTGTATTAAAAAAAAAAAAAATTATTAATTCACGGTTTCTCAAGACATTATTTATTATAGCTTTTTATCTCTTTCTTATAATCCCTAATATCACCATTCACCTCAGGAAATAAGATTTTATAACTTCTTATTTTTTAAGGAGAAAAAAAATTTAATCATATGCAAAAAATTTATAGAACGAAATAATTAGCATGTATATATAATATATGGGAATCTTCAATTTTAATAGTTTTAACTAGTTTTAATGATACAAAAGGAATTTTGTGTCATCATTTTTTTTGTAAGAATTTTCTGTACATTTTGTACACTTGAAAAATTAAGACAAATCGTTAATATTTTATTTATTTTGTTTTATTTATTTTTTTTTTTTAATGATTCAAATCCATATGGAATTTGATCAAAATTTATAGGATTAATAGCTAATACTTTATAAATTCTTCCCATAGTTAAAGGATCAACCAATCTTTTATAAGAATCAAATAAAATTTTATGTTGTTTGATAGTATTAGTTTGATTAAGTAACATTGATAATCTCGTCGTTATTCCCATTGAGTGTAAAAATTTTGATTGTGTTACTGGTCCAAATGTATTAACTATATAAAATGAATTAGGCTGGTAAGATAGAACTAGAAATGATGAGAAATTAATAATTTGCTTTTTTTTGTATCATAATAATACCTTGTCCTTGAGTTGATTCTTTTAAGTAAGAAAAATTTACATTAACACTTAAATCTGCGTATCCCGGTAAACTTAATGAATGAACAAATTTATGATCTCTAATAGCCTACATTTTTTTTAATTTAATAATACAACATTAAAATATAAATTTTTTAAAAAAAATTATTATTATACATACTCTTAATGTATTATCTTGTATATAATCTTGACCATAATCAATAATTAAAGCGGAACCACCAAATTTTGAAATTTGATTTGAAATTTTCTGTGTAATATTCCAAGAGTCTGATGATACTTCTATACAATCTCCAACATTAAATTTTGTATATTGTGGTGATGTTAATGTTGTTGATTCTTTAGTGGGATTTGGTGAAAGAACTAAACGAAAATGGTATGGGCTGCAAAATAATGTTTGTAAAACAAATGTAACATTATATAATTATATAAAAAAAATAAAAAATCACCTATCTCCTGAGGTGTCTATATCAACCATATATTCTCTCCATCCTTTATCTGTAAGCTAATTAAAATGTAAATAATTAAATTTCAATTACAGAAACTTGATATTAAAATATAATACCTTAAATCTATGAACGGGTAAAGCGTCAAAAAATTCATGAGCAACGACCAAAGACCACCCATCTAAAATTCATATTCAAATATTAAATAAAATAACTTATATATGTAAAACAATAATATAATAATAATTTCTATTATTACTTGGGATATCATTAATCGTATTATGCCAATAAAATTTCATTCCATTATTATCATGTTCAACCATTTCTGTACTTTCAGTAACATATCCACAAAGTTTTTCTAATTGTAATTTTCTTAATTCAGGGCTAATTTCAATTAAATGTACTCCATTTATTGTATTATAAAAGCTTGGAAAATTTGACATCGCCTATTTTTTTTTTCAAAAATAATATTAATAATTCATAAAATTATTTTAAAAATAAATTGTAAATAGTCTCACACGAAGCATATCTTCCATTAATGTTCCCCTTCCAGGTCCCAATTCAATTAATTGCGTTTTTTGTGGTTTTCCTTGAATTTCCCATTGTGATATCAACCATATTCCAATCAACTACATAAATAATAAATAAAATCACTTAATATAATTTTGATATAGAGAAAAAAACTATTTAATTTTAAATTAATTTACCTCACCAAACATTTGACTAATTTCGGGTGAAGTGATAAAATCACCTTTAGCACCAAACACGTCTCCTTTCATATAATATCCACTTTTTGGATTTGTTAATACTTGTTTCATATATGTAGCAATTGATATAGGTCCTATTTCCTATAGTAAAATTTGTAAGTAAATAAAGTTTTAAAATATTTTTAGCTGGAAATAAGAACCAAGGTTTCATATGTACATATATTAAATCCTTTAGTTGCTGAGTAAGTGGTGTAAGTTCTTCTTTTTGTATTGTTGAATAATAGTATTTCGTAAAACAGAGTGTCTTTTTTAAATAGTTTTTGAAACCCTTTCTAGAATTAACAAATAATCTTAACATTTTTAAAAAGCTGATTTTGAAAATTGAATTTTCCCAATTTATTTATATAATTTGATTGGCTAATCATGAATTAACCTGTTTTATAAGTGACAGATCAAAAATCCGGATCCTTTCACTGTACGGTTTTTTTGGGAGCTATTTCGGTTTATCTAATTGTCATTTGGTCATTTGTGCAACCAATACGGGTCCAATATCAATCGGACTTTATTCCGATTATATACTGTTCCCTTTAAATCTTTTTCCCTCTTTTTTTTTTTATACAAAAGATTCGAAATAATAATATTAAAAAATGGTTAAAAATTTACCTAATGAGTGTTTAAGTGAAATTTTTAAACATATAGATGAAAACGATACAAAAACGTTATTTTCCATATTACAAGTAAATCGTTTGTGGTGTCAAAATATTGTTTCAATCCTTTGGGAGAATCCTTTTAAACCTCAAATAAAAAGCTTTAAAATCCTTTTAACTTTATTATCTTATTATTATAATGATAATAAAGAAGAACCTAGTATAAAATATTTAAAAGAATCAAATTCAATTTATATTCCTAAAACATCGTCAACCTTTAATTATCCTTCTTTCATTAAACAACTTGAACTCACAAATATATTACACATGATACTTTCCCTTGTTAAAAAATTTAATTTAAATCATTCATCAATTATTCAAATAATTTGGAATATGATTACTAATAATTCAAAAATTGAAACTCTCATTATAAATACGAGTAACAGTTATAGAATTTTAAAACCCTTTAAACCTTTTTTTAAAACATCTGCGACTAAAAATTGTTTTTCTATACTGAAAAGGTTAACTCTTAGATTAAAATCGAAAGATTTATCAATTTTAGATGATTTAATTGAATGTATAAATGGTAAAGTTAAAGAGATTGAGTTAGAAATAAGTAATAATTCAAATCTAACTATTTCTAATTCATATGTTATTAATTTGATTAAATCACAAAAAAATCTTAAAAAATTTATTTACAAAAATCTCTCTGGAAATATACATATACAACCAATCATAATCGAATTGGAAAATCATTCACATTCTATGAAGATATTACATTTAGAACAACGTTGTGATCTTGATGTTGATCTACTCAGTAATTTAAAAAATTATTATAATTTACAAGAATTAAGTCTTAGAAATTTCCATTTTGAAGGAAATCATGAATTATTATCAAATATTATATTTTCACAATTGAAATCTTTAAGTTTAAATTGGATCACATCTCGAAATCCGGCATATATCTCTGAATCAATCTTTAACTTGATACAAAATCATGCCGTGAACTTGAAATATCTTAGTATAAAGACGGCGGATATAATTATGAAAGATACTTCACTTTGTTGTTCAAATTTAAAATCATTTTCTTGTTTAATTTGTGATCCAAGTGATATGACATTCATTTATTCAATATTTAAAAATAATCCTCACCTTACTTCAATCGATCTTTGTATAACAATTCCCATAAGAAATTCTTTTCTTTCAAAACTTGCTAAAGAAATTCCAAAATCTATTAATAAAATTGTAATCGGATATAGTATTTTAGGAAAAGAAAATCTCGGTATTTTCCTACGAGATTTAAATTGTAATAGATTGAAATCATTCAAATTTAATTGGCAACCTCAAAAGAATGTGAATATCCCTGAAATGGTAAAAAATATTTCGGAAACAAGGGGATGGACTCTTAAGGAATGCGAATTTGCACTTGCTCAGTATCAACACATTTACATATTAAAATGGGAATAATAATGTTATGAACCTGGATCTCAACTCTTAATATTAATTAATAGGTTTTTTTTTTTAACAAAAACATATTTTCGAATTATCAAGCTTATTTTTGAAATATTTATAGATCTTGGTGTAAATATCGGGGTTTCTATTAGCATATTACATATTGCACATTCCGTCAATACTGTAAAGGATGTAATATAATTATGGTTGAAAATGGGTGTAACTTTCGATAAATTTTTTTCGATTCAGAGATTTTATCGGCGAATGGGAGGTATTATATAATTAATATTTGGTATAATAGTGGTATAATAATATACCCGGAATATTATTGCCAAATTTTCGAATTTTCGAAAATTTTCACTTCATACTATTATTTATCTTTATTTATCTTTTTTTTATCATGAATCAATATATATAGACTTACTGAAAAAAGGGTTGATTTTGCTGTTATTAAATATGAAATTTTCTTACGATTGAGTAGTCTTGATTTCTTGTACAATTTTCTCAATTTTAATCTTAAGTTCAGGGCTAATGTTATCATATGAAAGTGGTAAAGATGGCCATTCTTTTGCAACACGGTTCCTAATAGTTTCAAAGTCTTCCCATTCACACACTTTACCATTATCATAAACAACCTTTAATAAATTTTCTGGATCATTTTCCGAGCAATATTCTTTGGGATAAACGATTGGAATCTAAAGAACAATATTTCTCTCTCGTCCGTTAAAGTTATCCGAAAAAAAATTACAGTATATATAATAATGAAATACTAACCCCTTGTTTATTCTTTTTAACGCCAAATTCACCCGGCAAACTAATTTTTCCAGTATCAGTCTTTGGTGTTTTCATAATGTCCCTGTTTAAATAAAAAGTTATAATATATATATATGAGGACCAAATAAAACTAATAAAAATTTTTTGAATACCTCGTTGTTCCATCAGCATAGGTAATATGACTAAGTTTGGTGGCAAAACTCATAGTATCACGATTGAGCTTTTGTAATAATCCACCGCCCATTCCAAATGCAACATTCTGTGCAGAAAAACCGGCTTCTTTTACTGCGTTAAGAATAGCCTCCAAACTTTCAATAGTCACAGCATCACCTTGGATGACAGAAGCTCCACGTATCACTTTATACCCTTTTTTATTAACATCGCTGCCAAACACTTTTTCCGCAGATCTATTCATAAAAAAGTAATGTTAAAGAAGATTGATCTTATATTTACAGATTTTCCATAATTAAAAATAATAATTACCTTAGACCCATTAAGACAACTTCAACTGGGTCACCACTATCAGGTCTTAACACCATAAATCCACCTTTTTCAAGTTTTTGCTTAGCAATTGACGGAAGCACTTTGTCCAATGCGTTGGAATAATCATAAGAATCCATCACACACGCAAACACTCCACTACCATATGTACTAATCTCTCGTAGAATAGCATCCTTTTCATTAAGTTTATATAAAAAATTCATAATCATAATTAAATATAAAATAAATGGTTTGCATTACTCTTACGTACTCTTTCTGTTTTGTGTGCTGTCATGACAGAATGTTCAGTTGCTGGAATTGAAGTGGCAATAGGTTTACCATTATTCAATGAGAATTGAACATAGTAAGCAGCACTCATAGTGTCTGTTCCAGAGAAATTCAACTTCAATTAAAAAAAATTCAATGACCTATTAATAATAAACGCGAAATATTCAACAGTACGGAAAAATCATTTTTTGTACAAACCAAATGAGCCGAACCACCAATAACCGATTGTTCAATACAGGTGCATCCTCGAAATCCAAAATCATGTAATCGACTTTATCATGATTTAAGTTAAAAATCTATTTCAACTGAAATAATTATAATTTTGAAATAATGTGTACCTTTCCAATGTCCAAAAGCCATCATCATCAACTGTATCTCGATAAGCTTTTTCGATGCGATCACGTGCGCGACGCGAAAGAGTTCCAACCGTTGCTGGATACTTTAACAAGGAATTATTATACAACGACCTTATCGGGTAATTATAATTATAAAAATCAATAATAATTTACCCAAGCCATAGTAATGATAGTTTCCAAATATGTAACCAGCAATGAATATTCTTTTTCGGCCGTGATCTGGAAAACTGGAGTATGAACATAACATGATGTACCTTCTGGTAAAGATTCAATTTTTACCGGAAAGTATCCATCATTTTCTTCAATAAACTAAAATTATTTACAAAAAAAAAAAAAAAAATTAGAATTCATAAATTGTGATAATAATCATTATAATCATAATAAAATACCTTTAGAAACAAATCTTTAGGGAACGGGAAGGCTGTAAATCCAGCATTATGAGTCGCAAAAAATGTTTCAGCCAACTCAACATCTTTTTTAGTCCATTTAATAGCAATATGATTTTCAATTCTTTATTATCAAAGTCGATGAATTGTTTTTTTTAAAAATATATATATATATATATATATATATATATAATGTATATATAATTTTTTCAATGATTTATTAATTTTATTGGAAAAATTCGATGAAAAAATGAATTTACATGTATCGGATTCCATAGAATAAAATACGTGTATCTTCTTTGTCACCATTGTATCCTTTTCTAAACTCTCCATATGCAACACACTATAATATAGAATGATAATATATATATATAAATAATTTTTTGTTTCTCATAAAATAAAAATAACAAACCTTTTTGGCTTCAGGGTATAAAGCCCAGTGAGTCGTTTTATAGGAGTCAGTCATAACCATAAGCGGAATGCCAAGAAAGCCAGACATGTTTCTTATTATTTTAAGTCGGTTTTTGAATTTACAGCCTATGCATATAAAGTGTAAAAAAAAGAATATGAAAACGTGCCTTTGACTATAATTTTTAAAATTTGCTACTCAACTGCAAGGTTTGAAGTTTAGAAATGCTGCAAAGAACTAATTCGTACCCTTTTTATTTGTGGTGCGATAATTATGATATCTAAAGTTTATATTTCATTCGTCATTTACACGATATCAGTTATAGTAATTAACTAATTTAGTAATAGACTAATTTAGCAATCAAATATTTTAATCAATAACTTATTATGATACCATATACTTCCGTAATTAAGCATCCTTTTTGCATTATAATGCCGGTCAAAATCGGTATAATTCAGGCTAAGGAAACTTATTTTCGGGGGAGGGGCTTAATTTCAGTATCCAAGCGGTCGTTTTTTTCACTACGACTTTTGTTATTAAGCTTTGGCAAACTAAAAAAAAAAGCACCAAAAAGGGAACCATTGTTCAAAATAACTTTCAATTAATGTAATTGACATCTAAAAAATATACCGTGTCTATGAACTATTGCGGGACTTTCAATAATACAGTTATAGCAATTAGTTTTTTTTACCACTAATGTCGTTATGTCGATGTAAATGACAGATTACGTAAAACATTGCATTGCAGATCTGTGTGAGAATAATTTTCATATGAAATAAAATTCTGACATGAATTCGAGTTCTATTAACTCGCATTAAATAGATATTGTATATTTACCTCGGAAATATGTGAAAGGTGGATAGACTGTAGTACTAATCTTTTATGGGGACTCACTCGCTAGTAGGGTTATTAATGGAGTACAGAAAGAATACCACCAAAAATACAAAATACTTTAATCATAATTCTAATTTATTTTTGAATCTTGAATGAGACGGTAATAAAAAATCAATATGTCACACAAACCTTTCTGATGATCTGCCTATTTTTGCCTCAACACTTTTCTATCCACGTGATTTTTGGCCGGCATTATGGAACTTGGCCGAAACTAACTATGTGACAAATAAAGTGACAAATAGACGTGGAGTGGAAGTGTTCAAAAAGGACCCCTGATTGTGATGATTGGAACCCTGTCGTGATAATTGATTTGATATCTACTATGTTTAAAATAGCCAAAGTGTATATAGTTATACTTATATTACTTAGTAGAATTATTTCCAAAGTATATGAAACAGTTATCTTAATGTGATATCTTCATATTCAGTAATCAGCTGTTCAAAACTATCCAAGAGCACCCCTAAAAAATTTTGGTAATATGACTTTTGACCAGAGTTATGTACTGACATTTTGATAGCTATTAAAATATAATTCTTGATATATCAATAATAAAATTTCTGTAAATACATACATAAAAAAAAACAATCAACAATAGATCTTATTTGTTTAAAGTTATATAATTAATTAATTTATAAGTAATCAACAATTTATTATTTTTTTCAATTAATAAATAGTAAACAATTTCATTTATTTCCTTTTTTTCAGGAACAAATCGAATTAGCAAAAATTTTTAATCAATTTGGTAAGTTAAAAAGATCAGTTCAGATCAGATTTGATTTAAATCTGATCTGATCTAAATCCGGTCTGAACAGATCTGAACAGATCTGAATCTGACTGGATCTAATCTGAACCAATCTGAAACTAATTCAGATTTGAACTGAACTGAAGTCGAACTGATCTGAATCTAATTAATCTGAAACTGAATCAAATTGAAACTGATTCAAATCTGAAACTGAACTGATCTGAATCTAATTATTCGTTCAGTTTTCTAAAAAAAAAGAGAANGGAGACATTAATTACGTTTCCTGAAAGTAAAAAAAATGAAAAGTAACAAATGAACTAACCTCTTAGTTCGTTCATTTAAATTCTGTTCGTTCAGCTTTGTCCGTTCGTCCAGTTTCTAAAAAAAAGAGAAAAGGGAACATTAGTTACGTTTTCTAATAATTAATAAAGTAAAAAAAAAGAACGAACTTACGTTCATCCAAAATCCCAGTCTAAAAAAAAAGAGAAAAGTGAACATTAGTTACGTTCCCTAATAATTAATAAAGTAAAAAAAGAATGAACTTACATTCATCCAAGATCCCAGTCGTTTAGCTTCTTCTGTTCATTCAGTTTCCTAAAAAAAGAGAAAAGAGAATGTTAGTTACGTTCCCTAATAATTAATAAAGTAAAAAAAGAATGAACTTACATTCATCCAAGATCCCAGTCGTTTAGCTTCGTCTGTTCATTCAGTTTCCTAAAAAAAAAGAGAAGGGAGACATTAGTTACATTCTCTCAAGTAAAAAAAAAAATTAAAACAAATAAAAGAATGAACTTACCTTTAGTTCATTCAGAAACTGTTCATTTGGTCATCCAGGTTCCGTCTCTAAAGTCTCTAAAAAAAAAAATAAAAAATAAAAAAAAAATTAATATATAAAGATCTGAATCTGATCAGATCAGATCTGGATTTTTTTGTACCATGATCTGATCTGATCAGATCAGATTCAGATCAGATTTTATTTGCTTCAGATCAGATTCACAGATCTTAAATTTGCAAACCAATCTGAATCCATTTCAGATCAAATCTGCGGATTCAGATCAGATTGGATTTTTTTCAGAGCACTACTAATTATTATATTTGATATTAAAAATGCTTCAAGTTTATATACTAGATGTACTATTTAATTTATATATTATGACATAATATTGACATTTGATATTTGATTTGAATTTGATTTGAATTTGCAAATTCAAATCAGCTTTTTTTTTTAATTTGATTTGAATTTGATTTGATTTGATTTGAAAATTCTTTAATTTAATTGGTCAATTTGACAAATATTTGATATTTAATTCGAATTTGATTCGAATCTGATTTGATTTGACAAATTCAAATTGGCTTTATATTTGATTTAATTCAAATTTGAGGAACCCTATCTGTAACATTATTATTATGACATTAAAAAAATAACATAACTATTACTAGAATTCATTCTAATAGTTCTGGTAAATTAATTATACTAGATTGCATTATAAATGGAATATAAATAATCTAAAAATAAAATTCTTTCTACTCTTACTTTTATAGAAATATATGCATTATGATGCAAAAAAAATCTTCTGAACTATGCAAAAAAAAATAATTATTATTATTACTACTGGCTATTTGCTTTATAAAAGAATTTTATTTTCATTAAATTTAACCAAGTATTTTGTATATTTACAAGATCCAGATTTCTTTTTAGAATGAATATATTTAATACATATGTATTGATATATATATCAGAATTAGATGAACTGGAATTAGATAAACTAGTCTTAAATGAATTTAAAACTTATTCTTTATTATTATTACTTTTCTTAATAATAGTTTAAGAATTTGTATTTTTACTTTAGCCAATTTTTAAATAACACATTTATATTATTTTTTGCATCTTTAAATTTATCTTTAGTTAATAATGAAAGTATTTATTCTATTCTTCTTTCTAATATATAAACTTATTCTGAGAGCATTTTATATTATTTAGCATTATTTATTTTTGATTAGATAATTATATCATTTAAGACTGTTAAATTATTTTGAATTTTTGCCAATTTAAATAATGTAGCTAAAAAAAAATACTATTTTTATAAATTTCAAGACTGAAGAATAATTGCCATCTTGAAAAAAAAAATGCTAAGAAATTTTAGCAAACAATCTCACTTAAATTATATAAAAATATGAAATCAATTTATTTTTACTTTTATTTTTGCCTTTAAACATTTATAAAAAGATAGGTTATTTATTATACTATAATATTCTACTAATTAAACTTAACCTATTTTTTATTTGCAAGCTAATTTTCATAAATATTTTAATAAGAATTTTATGTACTTTGAAGACATAATCTGCATTTATCAGTTATCTTTCTTAATATATACTTATGAAATAATTTTATATTTAGATAGAAAGCAGTTTATTGGATTAATATACTATAAATTGTGATCTGATTTATATTATCCTTTTTTCATAATCCAAAATATATATATAAAAATTCACTTTTATACTTATTATTTTTAATATCATTTTCTTTTTAAGGCTTCCATTTAATAATCACTTCTTCTCATTTTAAACTATATCATTATTGACATTTCTTTATAAGAAGTGAAATTTTTTTGGCATTGTTTTCTGAACCCAGATAAGTAATTCCCTTACTTGTATTAAATTTTTTCATTAAAAAAAATAGCCAAGACTTTTTTTTTGATTTACCTTTATTTTTTACATAACCATATAATACTAGAAATATAATTAGAATTATATCATATCTTATTTGATAATTCATATTATTAATACAAAGAGTAGCTACTTCTGCTAGTTATATAGATAATAATACTATTATATTAACCAGATTTTGCATAGAAGAAAGTTTAGAATTATCATATTTTTTAAGTTTTTTTTAAATAAAAATGTTTGAGATAATTGAAACTTTCCTTCTTATTAAGTATATGCTATTATGCTTAAATTTTATTTAATTCTTTATTCTTCAGTAATATAAGCAATCTTTATTGATTCTATTTTCTAATAATCAACTTTATAATTAAATAACTTTTGTTATAATAAACTAAGTTAAAAACTTCCTGTAACTGGATTAAATATAAAAGTGGTTAAGTTATATACAATTTTCTATATTTTCTCAGACAAATAGTCATTATCTATAATTTTTTAGGCAATTGCATTAATAGTATATTTTACCTTTCAAAAGATTAAATAAAATAAGAATTAAGAATTTCTGTTTACTTCTTACTAAAGTTTTCTACTGAAATTCTACACTTAAATATCAAAATATCAAAATTAGTTTTAGTATATTAAAATTGCTATTTTATCAAATTATAAGCTATCCAATAATTGTAAAAAAATGCAACATAGCTCATAAAATTATTTTATCAAGATAAGTTGAATGGTGATAAATTCATTTTTCTATAATCACTAAATGGTTTACAGCGTAACAAAATGCTAACAATTCAGAATTTTTTTTATTAATTCATGTTTACTATGCTATTTAATGTTTTGTCAAATTTTTTAGCATTCAATAATTGTAGAAGGATAAAATACAGCTTATTAAAATTGCTTTATTGAAATATATTGAATAGTAGTAAATTCATCTTTCTATAATTACTAGATGTTCTGCAACTTGATAAAATGTTAAATAACATTATAAATATGAATTAATAAAAAAAAATAGAATTTGCAAACCAACCAGTAATCATAAAAAGTTGAATTTACTACCATTTGATTCGCTTTGATGAGACGATTCTAATGAATTATATTGCATTCTTTTATAATTATTAAATGTTAAGAAATTAAATAAAATGTGATTTTTTTTAATTTTAACAATTTTGACATGTTGAAATTATTTTAGCATTTTGATCAATCAGAAAGACAATGTTGAAATGTTAAAATAATTTAACAATTTTAATATTTTTTAATTTTGTAGGTAATTTTAAACATAAAATAGTAATATAATATGATCATTTTGCCAAAAGTATAAAAAAAAACTAGCTTTACTAAATATTAATTATAATTAATTCTATAATTTTATTTGGATTTTATATATATATACATGTTTAAAAAAAAGATAAAGCTAGCTTAATAAAATTAAAATACATAATAAACAGTATTTTGCAGAATAAAATTAATTAATATTATAACATATTCTTTTAATTTTTACTTTTAATTATTGCTTTTTCAAGTTTCTTTTTCTTTCTTTTTTATAGTAAAAATAAATAAATCTGAAACTCTATATAAAGAAATCTCCTAATATATTCATATATAATTTTATCCTTTATAAACCATCTAATCCAATCTTATTTTTTTTTCATATTTGACAAATTTTTAGGATCCTTATATAATTATAATATCATACTTTCATTATTTCATTTAAAAATATACCTGTAATAACAATCTGAAAAAATCATTTTAAATTCAACCTCAATCCATATTTTTTAATATAATCTATATAGTTAATAGACTTTCTGCTTTACTATCAATAAAAATACTATAGCCAATAGAAAATGCAAAATGAAATTAGTCAAATACATTTTTAAATATTTTAACTAATATTAATAAATTATTACTAATTAATGAAACTTTATCTTTAAAATCATATGCTAGTATTTAAGATATAGTGCTTTAATTTCTAGAGGTTGATTATTTTTGAAAATAATGAGAGTTCATATGTACAAAATGACATTTTTCTGACTGGAATTCAGTTTTCTATACATTGCTTTCTACAAAATTAATTTTGTGCAATTGTCTAAAAGTTGAGAATAATGTTGCAAATTTGCAATTAATTGTCTATTAGTATATTTTTTATATTCACTATTGCTAACTGCAATATCATCATATTCTATATTCTTATTTTTACTAATCATTTGTTCATTAATACTTAATAATATATTAAAGTTCTGAATATATATCATACTATTTGTATTTCTATTTCTATTAAAAATATTATATTTACTGTCAAAAGATGAAATTTGACCAGGTATTTCAAACTTTTCATATGATATTTGATTTTTTTGTTCAGTACTATTTTTATTAAAGATTAATTAATAAAAATCTAGAAAAAACTCATGATAATCTAACTCATATAATAATCAGAACTAGCTGATAGTTATCTATTTTTACTTTTTTTCCAATATATTTGAAAAGAGTAATTTCTCTTTTCATCTTACATAAAATATATTTTTAAATTTATTAAGCACTTTTTTTTTATATAAATTCTTCTTTCTTTTTAAAAGAATCATAAAGTTCAAAATTATTTCTTATTATCATATTTCTTCTAATTTATCTAATTAAATAAATTTTAAAATTTATATAATAATGAAGTTAGAAACTTAGAATTCTTACTTAAATAGTAATGCAAAACTAAAATCACTTTATTTGATCTTCTATTATAGTTATCACCATATATATAAAGGATTAACTTGCTTAGATTAGAATTATTATCTTATATAATATTATATGATATTTACTATATATTATTATATAATGTATTTAATAATATCTGCTAATTTGCAAATATTATGATAAATTATGAATATGATAGTGTATATATATATTTTTTAAAACTAATATATAGTATAATATAAAGATATATTTATAATTATAAATTTATATATATTATAAGTTATTAGTTCAAAGTGTAGTGAAGAACTATATAATTCTATGTACATTGACTCAAGATGTTTGAATTTCTCTTGATTATTACTTGAGTCTAAGGTTGCTTGCTAAAACTAGAAGGTTTAGACAAGTTAATGAAATGCTGAAAAGTGAAACTTTGTCAAAATTATATTAAAATATTATTAAAAAATTGGCAAACTCTACCAAAAAGCAAAACCTGCTAAAACTTATTATAAATGCCAAAACTGCTAAAACTTTGCTGAAACTATAATAAAGCTATAGTAAAATCTTGCTGAAACTAATCATAGGATTTTGAGAAGGTTTAGGTAAACAACTATACTTGAGTCGATTATTTTTATTAGTTTCTATTGATGTATAACTCCAAAATGGTAACTCTTCATGTACACAAATCATTAAAAATAAAATAGTAAAATATCATGATGTTTATTTATAAAAATGTATCACTAATGCTAAAAATGTATCACTAATAATTATCTGAACTTAACAATAGTTTACCATTTCCTAGTTTATTATAAAAAATCAAAGATACTTAATTTAATAAATTCCTTAATTTTTTATATTCTTTTCAAAATAACAATTTCTGATTTTTTTTATCATACTATATTTTGAGAAGGAAGATTTACAAATACATCTTTTTGCCAATTATAATTAACAATATACTTGAGTTTTTTTATATTTTTATATTAACTATTATTATAAAACTGATGCTATGCCTCTTGCATCTCCAATGTAATTTGATATTTTTGAAAGAATTTATCAAATTCTAATCTATTTAAAAAAAAAAGCTCATAAATTTCTTATTAAGAATTTTTTTAGCTATTTGAATACATCTAATATAAAACTTGTGATTTTTCTTAGATTCTGATTATTTTTTAAATTGATCTATAGCTTTAAGTTTAGTATTTAAAACTTTAATTTTTAGTATTTATAATACTATTCTAACTTTTTGATTTTTATTTCTGAATTTGGCAATCTCAATTTTATTCCTAATTCTCTTTTCTTAATTTGCTTTAAAAAATTTAGATTACATATTAATAAAAATTTTATAAAAATATGAATTATTCAAAACTTTATTAGTATATATAAAAATTAAAAAAAAAACAATTAAATTATACTGGCTAATTTTTAGTAAAAGTTTTTTTATTAAGAAAAAAAATTTATAAAAAATAAATACAAAAAATTAAGACTTTACTCATAATACATAAAGTTTCTATACTAATAACTAAGTACAAGTCAAATAATTAAAAATCAGCAAGATTTTATGATATGAAGCAAGGCTTATTTTTGATTTTTTTGCTTATTTTTACCTATTTTAACCTATTTGCCTATTTTTAGATATTTACAAATCTACTATGTAATTTATGCCAAATTGTCCTACTTATTTTTATCTATTTTTTGCCTATTTTTTATTTTTTGATATGTGATATTAAATATGAAGATTTTTAAAAAGAATTAAATTAATTAATATTTAAAAAATATCTGATTTTATAGATCATTATTTTGATATAAAGTTGGATATTAGTTAAAACTGTTTAAAATTAATTTTTAGATAAGTAATATCTTACTAATATGTTTATAATAAAGATTTTTAAATAGAATTGAAATATAAGAGTATTGTATTACATCAAGTAAAAATTTTCAATAATCTATATTTGATCAAATATAAGCAGTTATTTTGATTCAAATTATGCATCAGGTTTTAAACTATTAGGAACTGATTAGTTTAGAAGTAATAGTAATATTTTTATAATTTTAGTTTTATTTTTTTTTTTATATATATTTAATTTGCAAAAGTGAGATAAGATTAAAAATATAATTGTATTTAAGATAGCCTAATCATCAAAATTCACTTTTATGATCCTATTTGTATAAGTGAAAAGTGATATTTTTATTTCTATAAAAGTGTATTATATGTAAGATAGAATAACTAATATTTATCTTTATACTTAATAAAAATTCATATATATATATAATATAATAATAATTTTACACTATTAGTTATAAATAGCAAACTTCTTATTTATTTTATTACAATTATCACTGGATATAATAAACTTTTTATTTCAAAAGATTTAGTTTAGTATACTAGAGTGAATTCATTATATAATATATTGAATTCCTGATAATTTTGGCCAAATTTATAGTGCTAACTAGAATTATAATTTTATTTAATATAAATTTTCAAAAAGATTATACATTAATTACTAATAATTTTGGTTAGCACTATAAATTCAACCTAAATTAATATATTTATTATAGAAAATAAATATATAGGTTATATATTTGAACTGTTAAGATGGTTTTGATATACAGTATATAGCATTTTATTATAGCAATTCAGTATAACCAGTGTAATTAATTATAAAAAATTATTCAGTTCTAGAAACTTTGGTTTAATATAACATGTTTTCAGTATATATATGTTCATTATAATCAATGGTGACTGTATTATCTATTATTAAATATTTAAATAGAAAAACTTCAAAATTACAATAAACTGAAAAATAATATAATATGCAGCTAATGTAGTTTTTATTTAGATAATCAATACTTGTGTATTTATAAATAAGATTATAATAAAGCTACATATTTATTAATAAAAATATACATATATTTATTTATTTAAAAAGAAAATGCATTGATTTTATTAAGATTTTATTACAATAATAAATTTTGTTTAAGTAATTTGATATAGTTTATATAAGCTTTGATTATAAAATATGACAAAGTTAAATATATAAACTTATTTAAGTCTATTTCATTACATGTGACTTACTGCGGAGCATCCTATTATAGTAAATAACAATTAAGGCATAAAGGCGTTGGCAAAATAGGATCCCGTGACAAAGAAAACAAATCAATTAGCCTTTATTACCTTAAATTGTGAGCCTAAAGATTAGAAAAAGGCAATTAGACGTAAAAAAAAATTGAAACATTATGTTTATTATGCTTGTTATGCCTTGCAGACGGAACTACACAAGAAAGGTTATTGCATTTTTTTCACTCATAAGTTTGATACTCTTCTGATACTCTTCATTTTGTAGGATGAATCAAAAAAAAAAAAAAACACGAAAAATCACATGAAAAATGGTTAGAAAAGATGTTGTGTTGGGTTTGGATGCAATATCAATGAATAGTGCAATGAATAGTGCAATGAATAGTGCAATGAATA
>QKYT01000561.1:25134-64266 GCA_003550305.1 Glomus cerebriforme | reverse complement strand
ATATGATCACTGTCAATATGAATACCAATACAGGTCATGATTTCTGAAAAGAAAAAGAAGAGAAAGGAGATCCTGTTCTCAAGATCGATCGAAAAGTAAAGATGGTAGAAGAAGAGATAGAAGGAGAGATAAATCCTGACATAGAAGATATTATAGACATTAAAATTTCTATTTTTATTTTATTATATTATAATTATATTTTATTATTTATCAATTATCATTATTACATTATTTTAATTTTGACAATAAAAAAATGAAATTATTTACTAAATATTATGATAATATAACACAATTATTCTATCTCAAGTAATCATTTTTTCTGCATTTACTATATTCTACAAATATACTTATAATCAAAAGTCCAGTGCCTTATAAATTAGTTTAAATGCTGAAACTCTAATTAAATCATATAAAAAGTATTACTGAAATGCCAAAACAGTTTTGGCAAGTTTTGGCAGTTTTGTGATTATAATAGGTTTCACAGTTTCATCATTTCTTGATAATTTCACAAAATTAGTTTTGGCAGTTTTGCATATACCATTCTGCCGAAACTAGAAGGTTTTGGCAAGTAACCTTAATTACACTATAGTTTTCCATTTTTACTATTTATTCTAGGGATTTAGGTCACATATTATTTATTATATATAATTTTATTCAAATTTTATAATAACTAACTAAAATTACTTTATTTAGATTTTAGATAACATTATATAATCTAAAAAGGCAATTTTATTTCTTACAAAAATTAAAATTTTGAATTATATAAGATTTTTAAAAAGGTAATTTTATTGCAAATTATTTAATTCCAACCAGAATTATAAAATCACATGTCATTGATGATACATCACTATAGTGATAAATTACAAAATCTATAATTAAATAATTAAATACAGTCAGATCTCCATATAATTATTTAATCAGTTCTCTTAAAATCAGTAATTGTATAAAAATATGCTTATATAAAGGTATTGAAATTAAAAATTTCTTAATTTTAGCTGAAATTAGTAAATTATACCGTATATCACGGGCCATAGTACCCCCCCTATGCATAGTACCCCTCTTGAAAAATTTAATAGAATTGTATAGTATCCGGGGGGATATTTTACAATTATCTCGTGATCCAGTGATCAGATTTGAGCCATCTTTTTTTTGTTTGATAGCTCTCATTGAGCTCTTCATAATAAAAAAAAGATCGTTCAAATTGGACCGGTATATCGTGAGATATTCGCAAAAAACGGAATTTTTAGGTTTTATTTAGTACCCGGGGGTACAGGGTCAAACCCCCGATTTTTGCAAGATACCCGGGGTACTGTGGCCCGCTATATACGGTAATTTGGGTATTTTCATTTTTGTGATAGCTGTTTAATAAAAGATTTTGCATATGTAATATTTATTCTTAAAAAAAAATATTAATTTCATGAGTGATTCATTAATTCTGGCTGAAATTATTTTATGACTAAAATTATGGTGATTTAAAATTTATTTATTAATAAAAATAATATGTACGTTTAAAACTATGAGGTGATAGTGACTATAATTAATTTGTGATTGTATAAGGGTAATTTGATATGATTTAAAACTATTTTTCAAAATCAGATACTTATAAAAAGTTGTGACTATATAGGAAGTAACTATATAAAGATCTGACTGTATTTAGTAAATTTAAAATTTTTTAATAATATATAACTTATTATTATATAATAAGATAATTTTTATTTGAAATAAGTATTAAAATTCTTTAAATTCAATTAATTTATTAAAAAATTTATAATTTTTAAAATATTTTATTAAAATTTCAAAAAAAATTTTTTTTAGAAATTAAAAAATTTAATTTTTTAAAAAAATTGCATTAGAAAATTATTTTACTTATTTTTTCTAATTTTTTTAGAGTTTAATATTAACTTTACATATTGACTTTACAAAAAATCTTTATATATAAGTATCCCTTAAATGTGTATTAGATTTATGACATAGTAATTTTTCAAAAAAATACATAACAGATTTTTTCTCTAATATAAAACTTTTAAATTTTTACTATAGTTGTGTTTTTTAATACTCTGTAAGTTTACTTATACTTTAGAAAAAAATTTAAAATAGCATTTTTAACTTTACATATAAATAATTAATTTTAGCGTCTCTAGCAAGCATTTCCAAAAATAGATTTGACAAAAATAAAATTTTTGTTAACTAAGTTAATAATAATATTTAAAATTGCTTTTTACATTTTAAATAAATTTACATAGTAGCTGAAATTAGGTATATTTAGTAATTTTTAAAGACTATATGCTAATATAAAAAATTTTCTTTTTATGATTTTTTATTGTATTATATCAGCTAGTTGTGTTACAAATCTGGCATACATTTTATTTAAATTATATATAATTATTAATAAAAATCTTTTTTAAAGTTATCTTATTTTTTTATATATATTTTAAAAATTTATTAAGAAATTATTTAATTTAAAATTTTATTAGTAATATAATGAAGGGTAAATCTAGATCTAGCATGGGGGTAAGACACTTATATATCGCCGGGAATTTTCCTAATTCGGTAATTCCGGCCGAAATTAAGAAAATTTCCTTTTTTGGNAGTCTCGTGTAACCTAAATTTCGATTTTGAAGAGAAACAAAATTGCCTTTTTTTGGCTTGTGTAACGTTACCCAAGTGCCCAAAATAGAAATTCCGGCCAGAATTAAAATTTTCGGCCAAAATTAATNGATGTGACGATTAACATGTGACAAATAGGATTTCACACCTCGAAAAAATTNTAAGTCCCTAGAATAAATAGTAAAAATGAAAGTCGGAGGGTGTGACACGGAGGTGACAAATTAAAGGCGATGAATAATGATGTCGCACCCCTGCGAGATATACATTTGCCCTATAATGAATATTATTTTTAATTTAAAAATTTATTTAAATATATTATTAAATTATATTTTTATAAATTTTATCCCAGATATTACTGTTATTTTAATTATAATGGTAATAAAAAAATTAATAATTTTTTTTTTAATTTTTTTATACTATTAATAATAAGAATAATACTACAACTAGCTAATTAAAATTATGATATTGTAATTATAATATTGCAAATGTTGCAAACTTTAAGATTTGAATTTGCAACTCCAATCAAAATTAACATAATTTTAACCAAAATATATTAAAAATTTTATTAAAATATATTTCTATTAATATCAATAATAAAATGATAATCTTATTAAGATTATACATACCACTTAAATTTCAAATAATTTAGAATTTGGAATTGGAATTTAGAATTTGACATTTACAATTAAATTTAAAATTTGAGATTTGGTACTTAATAATTTGGATTTTGGATTTTAAGTTTTAAATTTGGGTAGCATCTATAATTGAGATAAATCAAATAATATAAAATTTAATAAAATATAATTACTGGATAATATTCTAATATCAATAGTTTTTAAATAATTATGAAGTTATAACTTTGTCAATATTAGTAATAGAAAGATAAATTTACTACCATTCAATTTGTCTCATTAAGATGAAGTGATTAATATAATATTTATCAAAATCCAATTATTAGATAATATTTTATCATCAATAATTTTTAAATGTTTATTGATTTATAATTCTATTAATATTAATAATAAAAAAATAAAATTTATATTATTCAATTCTTCTCATTAAGATGATTTGAATAATATAAATTTTATTAAAATCTGATCATTATATCTTAAATAATTGGCAATTTTATATTTTACATAAATCACATGATTTGAGTTGCAGAATTACATCAAAAATCTGCAATATTGTGAATTTAAAAATATAATTATAGTATTAACTTTAACTACTAAAGCAAAATAAAATGTAATTAGTTTATTTATATTATAGATTTAAAAAAAATGTTAGCTTAATTTTTATATGTATAATACAATAATTATATATGCTTAAGGGATATCACAATCTAATTAAAATATTATAGAAGAAAGAAGTTTATAAAATCATAATGCTTTAAAAAATAACTGGTTTTCCTTTAAAAATATTATACAGATAGGCTTAAATTGCTAAATATTAGATAAAATTAGCCAAAAAATTAGCAAAAATAATATTAGCAATTTGTGTAAATTGGCTGCTAATTGCTAATAAATAACTGCAAAATTTTGATTTTATTGTGATTTGCAAAAATCTGTGATTGGCAAAAATAATCATATGTTAAAAATAATCATGATTATTTTGATTATTTTGTATTACTAACTTTTTGAAAATTGAGATTATTAAAAAATTACACGTTATTTTTTTACATAAATAAAAATAATAAAAGAAACTTTAGTAAAATTCCAAAATTACTTGCAAGGTACTTGTTATAGCTATACACTTTGTCTATATTGCAATACAGATAATACATATTTAACTTGTAATTACAGTCATCCCCCTATATAATCACACCTCTCGGGACTGAAAAAAAAAGGTGTGATTATAAAAAACCTATATGATATGACTATAAAGGAGGTTTTTTTAATAATATTATTAGTAACTTGGGCCAAGTATAAATGTGCTTATAAGGGGGGTGTGACTAAACAGGAGGTACCTATAGAGGGGGATGACTGTATACTAATAAATCAGAAAAACCAAAAAAAAAACTGAAAAAACTTTCTTTTTTTCTCGAAAATATGATTCAAAAAAGACAAGTAAATCATAGCAACTTATTTTAAAGACTAAAGATAAAATTTTTAAATATAATTCAGATTTTAGTCAGAAGTTCTCATTGTTATTTTGTAATAATATATATGAAAGACAAAAATCTTCAAATAAATCAATGAAGAATATGGCATCTACTCTATCTGGCCGGAATTATGACATAGACACGTGATTTATAAATCACGTGACATTTTCTACGCGAGTAATTAATATTTGTATTACTTATATTTACAATATTTTTTTCGGATTCAATTTATTGGTAAATCAGCATCATCTCTTTGTAAAATTAAGTATTTTAAACTTGTAAAAAATCCTGGTGGCTTAAAAGAAAGTAAAATACGACCATCATTAATTAAACGTAATATAGCATTAGCTGCTCGATAAACATCTGGTCGTGGAGCTTTTGTATAATATCTTCGTTTAATTGCAAAAGCTGTTAAATAAAGGATTTGTAAAAAAAAATATATATATAATAAAAATAATGAAAATTATATAATAAAGTTTTTGAATAATATATTTTTTACCTTCACATAGATACCAAGCAGACCATTCGTTGTTTTTTAAATTTTCAGGGGGATCAAGTTTAAGTATTGATTCCAAAGGAATTCTTTCAGCCTATAATCATTAATAATTTAAGCCATTTAATTAATATTTAAATAAAAACATTTTCAATTTATACATACTATATATTGTATAGTACTATAAGGTTCCTGAACTTGCGAAATCGGAAACAATCCTGATAATATCTAAAATTTAAATTAATTTTATAGATTTATAATTTTTCAACTTCTTAAAAGATATAAGAACCTGTAATTGCTTAGGTAAGAGACTTGGAAAAACTAATCCTGGGGAATCACAAAGACGAACATTTTTTGATAAATGAATTGTTTGAAAATGTTTTGTATGTCCTAGAACATAAATAAAATATTAGTTTGAATGATGTAGATTATATAGAAATAACTATTTAAAATAATAAATAAACCTGGCGTTCTAGAAATGCTAACAACTGTTCTTCCAAGTATGCTATTTATAAGGCTACTTTTCCCAACGTTAGGATGCCCTATAATTTAAAATGATAAATGGCAATTAGAAAAAATTTTTTCTTTATCTTTAATAGTATTACACACCTACAAGTCCTATTGTAATTAAATTTTTATGAGGCGATGTTTCCGTGCTTTGGATATCTACTACTCTTATCTGATTTTCTTTGACAAATAAATGAGTCGATAAATTCATTAATATACTCAATATGTTATATAAATTAAATTAATTACCAATTTGCTTAATGCTTTCTTCTCCTATATCCAAAGGTTCAACGTCAGATGATGTTTCTTGGCTTTCATTATCAACTATTTTTTCTACCTTTCCTTCCGTGTTATCACTTAGATTGTCAAAAACTGCTTCATTTCGATTATACTGTTCAATCAATTCTATCCAATTCACTTCTACGCCTTGTTTGATTAATTTACATGCTATTAGCAATTCTTTGATTCCTAAAGCTTGGTAGCGTCTTTTCTTTGGACGTTTCATTCTTTTCTGTAAAGATGCTAATTTTACAAGATAGTAAAAATAGGGTTCGTATCGATAAATTGAATATATTCATCTCACAAATAATAAAAACCTGTAGAAGTGTCATCGATAATTCTGTTGTCTTTGGAATAACAACTAAATCCAACAATACTAATTTCAGGAAATTGTTCTTCAAAATATTTAGTCCATGCATATACTGTATGTTCTGCTACTAGATCAATCTGGAGAAGATCACAATTAATAATGCTAATTACTAATTAATAAGTATTTACGAACCGGTTGAAATCAAAACAATACTTCAAACCTTATTGAATACAAGAATCATCTTTCGCTTCATGTCTTTAACAACATAATTATATAATGAGGGTGTAAAATGCAACAGAGGGTGCCTGATATCTACTACAATCAATATAATATCTGAAATTTCAAGGACACGCCACCTAAGAAAGAATATTATTTATTTAAATGCATGCAAAGTAGAAACATGACCACAAATATGTAGACAGTGTTACAATTGACGCCAGACCTATTAAGATAAAAATTTCACATTAGATGTTCTTTCAAAATTTCTATATGATAAAAAAATCATTACAAAGAATTACAAATTGATAATTACATCAAGATTATGTTCAAAGAAACTTAATTCTTCTCTCGGATATTTATCATAGACATCATCTAACCACCGTTGAAAACTATGTTCTTCATTAGTTTCCAATTCTTCTTTTGTCATACCATAATGCCAAGGCGGTCGTTTTGGAAAATCAATTATTGTTGTATAAATATCTTTAATGGAAACTTCTAATGCAGTCTTTAAAATAGAATATATGAGAAATTTATCTTAATTTTTTGCAAGTACATTTACAAATCATTAATTCGTACTGAAGGCAAACGAGTGAAAGCGTTCATGCTCGCTTTGCGTTGAGCTTTGATCTCTCGTGGTGATAATTTTTCAAAAACTGAATTTAATCTATTAGAATCAAAATGAAATTAATAGTCAATTTTAAATTAAATAAAAATTACAAAACTTAAACCTTTTACTTGGTCCGAACAATTTTCGCATAGAAGGAAGAGTAATATTATCATCCTTATTATTAGATATTTGTTCTTTATTTAATGAACCTCCTTCATTTTTGACATGCTTGCTCTCGTCAACATGTATATCTAACGCTTCAAATGCTTCATTATCTGAATCTTTAAAAATAATTAATAAATTTATGCATATTAATTTTGTTGAACACTATATTGAATTTTTAATCGATATAAATATATGTGAAATAATAAGTTGAAATTAAAACATTTTGATTTTTTTTTAAAAAAAAAAATAATAATAAATTCATGCCGTTCAAACACACCCTCTTCTCTTTTAGAAGAATTTTTTGCCCGTTTCGCTTGTAACTGCTTTTTCTTTTGTTTTCCACTGAAAGGTTTTTTACGATGACCATTACCCATTGTTTTTTTATAGTTTATTGTTATAAAAAAAAATTTTATTGTGACATAATGCCAAATATAAATTCTGTTTTCTATTTAATTTAAAACAGTAAAAAAAGCTATAACTATTTAACTATAAAAGCCTATTAGTAATAAATGTTACAATATTACATCATTATGACGTAGACAGGAATTTAGAAATCTCATTATTGCTGCCTTTCTACGTTTTTAGCTATCCAATCTTCGACAAATATGCTAGCTTTCATGAATCTTTTCGCAGCGTATTTCTTATATAATTGCTCATGTTTCGCAGGTTTCATCAAATATTGAAGCATTAAATTCTCACAATGTTGAAGTTCTTCCTCAGTATATTGCGAATAATGAGTCAAATTAGCATGCTAAAAAAGAAAAGCAGCAATTTAGTTCATGATATATTTTTAAACGCTGATACCAAAAATAACAAATACCCATTCAGCACGGTTAAGCATTTTTCTAGAGAGATATAAAGCGGCTGCAGCAATCATTGAAGGTGGTGATGACAAAAACTTGTAATCAACAAGTGATATCTCCATAAGATATTTAGCAACAGTACGAGCTTGAATGTCAAAATTATCAGCTTTAGAAGATCGCCGAAGAAAGTTCATGGGATTTGGATAGCACAGTTTGAAGTCAATTGTTGTAAGAACATATCGTTCTGCTTTGAGAATTTCTTCTTCTGTGTATCCATTATCAGCCATGTAAATAAAATTTTTGATCGATGGAGCCAAGAGTTCTTCATATTTTGCCGCAATAAATAACCCGGTAATTCCAACTAACTGAAGTTTGACCAGAGAAACAACCCGGACTGAAAGAAAGCGATCAATGATATTGACTGCTAAAAACAACGTTTCAGGAAGTAGGCGAAACTTATGATGAACTTCAATCAACCAATCGACAAGAATCCCTCGCATTCTCCAACTTAGCTCGGATTGGGATGACATATAATCAGGTTTAGGCATTATCTCAGTCTATATATAAATATTTTAAGATAAATAATGTAGTTTTCAAATTATCATCAATTTCTTTGTAAAAATTACCTCCAATTCCTTTAGATATTTAAAAATATCCACCGCATATTCAGAAATCATCATAGGATCGTAGAAATCATCGGCATCTAAATCTTCCCAGTCTTGAGTCTTTTGTTTTTTAGACCGTTTTCGATCAATTTCAGATTCATATATTTCTGATTCCGCAGTTGTTATAAGCGTAGGATCAAAAGATAGTTCATGTTTCTCTTTAGACTTTACAGCTGGAAAGCCTAAATTAATAACATTCTCGTCTTTTATTATTGGTTTTATGATATCATTTGTTTGTTCATTGACTGTATTTTGTTTAAGCGAGACATTTGTACGATCCATAAGCACCGCGCGTTTTCTTGTTACCACGCCAAATTTCTTTTGTGTGACCGCGGTGGCATTATTAAGCGCTCCTTCACGGATAGTAAGTTGTTTTGTTGCAGCGACATTTTCATCACGGGGAGCAACCATAGGAGCTCTCAACGGAGCAATTTTGCGAGGTTGCACCTATAACATTTCAAAGTAGATATGGTGAACAGGATTGTTATCATTTTTTTTATTGAAAATTAAAAATAAAGTTATTATATACCTGCTTCTTCTTGTTTACGTTTGTTGGCAACATTTTTCAACCGTTCATATAAGCAAAAAAATAATGGAGTCTATTATATGATATAAAAAAATAGATTCGGTTTATAGGTGTTCTCCTTCAAATTAGTCAAATTGCCCGCAAGATTTTATAAAGTTTCATTTCACACCTCGATATAAGCTCCAGTAAACAGATAGGCGTCTTTCAAAAGGTAGATATAAAGGTCGAAAGATACCACTAGACTACTCCCGTTTTCTGGAAATAGATAACCTGTTTTGAAGTAGAAAAGACGCAAAAAGCGAAAGTAACAAAATCTATAAAAATTTAACCCTTTTATACCACTGTGAAGTTGAGCTTATCTCTTTAATCAACTAAACTACAAACGGGTGACGTAACGACTATTTTAGACGCGACAAATAATCAACAATAAATTGACCAATCATTTGGCTGGCAATTGACTTGCACGTGATAAATACGATTTTTTTTAGTATTAGTAATTAGTAATATTACATAAAAATGAATTATAAACTGATATTTCTGACTCAAAATTTTAATTTAACAATAATTAATGAATAATAATGAATAATTTTTTTTTATAACTATTATTGGGGGTGTTTAAAAACTAAGATTAATGTAACTTTGAAACCTATAGAATAAATGTATTTTATCATGCTCTGCAAGATTACTTAAGTCGAAAAAGTTTGATTTTGAATAGTGTTTTTGACTTTACATATGAACAAACGATCTTTGCTGATCATATCCAAAAATGGATAAATAAATTTTAGCAAACATGAAAAAAATCAAATTTTAGTATACTGGAACTTATAATAATGTTTTACTTTGCTTTTGCTTTTTCTATAATTAAAAATATTTTTTTTTTTTCAAACTAACTAAATTTTGCATGTCTAAATTATCAATATCTAAATTATTTTGCTGAATATATTTAGTTATTTTTTTTAATACTACCTAATACATCTAATATAATAATAGTTTCATATTTTTCCTTTATATCAATTTCTTTTTCTATTGCACTTTGACCTTTAACTAAATTAACAATTTCTTCTAATGATTATTCATCTTCAGTAACTAATTCATCATTAATATTAATATATTCTAGTTTCATCACAATTCCAACTATCTCTTAATTCATATTCTTGAAGAATTTCTTGTAATTTAACTCCTATTTGTAAAATTTTATTAATTAGTATTATCTACTTCTTCTCTAATTTTAAATGTGTATAGAGGGCAACTCTCCCTGCTGATCCCTACGCCCATTTCTCCGAAGATGTTTTGGAAAGAAAAGTTGCGCTTTTTGGCCGTTTTGTTCTAAGAAAGCGGTCTTTTAGTCATAGGAAAAGTTGCTCTACGACGTTGGATTTAACTAGAGAGGTTTAGATAGTTTGTTATTTAGTATCCGGCACACCAAGTTTCCTCGCAAGTCAGGTCAATATAATTATCAGTCACCTACGTCTTTCTCAAAAGTTGATACCCGAGTGGCCGTTTGGTATTCTAAGGTACACTCTACGTGCACAAGACGGAAGGGTTAGACTTGTGGCTGTTCCAGGTGGACCCGGGAGCAGACCTAGCGCGAAGTTTCCTTGGAAGTGAAGTGGTTTTTCATTGAGTTGTCGTTTGGGCTTGGCTCAGCAGGGAGAGGCTTTTCTGGAGTTAAAGTTTGGTGAATATATTCCTTTATGATAATTTTATATTTCGTTTTCTGTTGGTGGAAAGGTGGAAGGCATTAGAATTTTCAGGCTCGTAAAGACAAATAACCGAACCGGCTTTGGAACATAAACATATACCGCTATACTGAGTCTGCTAACCTTGACTGCGGATTTGGAAGAACTACTGCGGAGTGGTGTCCTCTGGCGGGAGATGGGGGGGTACTGGAAATTTTGATTGACAGTCGATCATCTGTTGATGATTGGTTCCCTTGTTGTACTACATTCCTAGGTTTTTGTTTCACAGATGGTGATCCCTATTTTTGCCCCTTAAGGTGACGTCATTGGTAGTTGAATAGAAAAATTAATAAAAAGAATATAATGGTGCGGAAAACGTTGGGTGACACAGTTGGGTACGTTAATTGGGTAATTGGAGGGAGGTTGCTGGAAGCAAGATGTATGTTTGTTTTTTTGCAATAGGTATATCAAGGATCAAGATTCTTCGATAGGGTTAGACATCCGCCGATAATATTTGGATAAGAAGTCGTCTCGATTCACTGGATTAGTGGGGGTCTAGGCCGTGAGGAATTGGCTTATTTCGGAACTACACCTATCCGGGCGGCAGGACAAGGAAAGGGGGGCAAAGTATCTGGTGATGGCCTTCGGACGAGACAGTATAAGCAGTCGTCTCGATTCATCTGGAGCATCCGTTAGGGCGACCGGTATACTGGTCTGGGTAGGGTTGGTGAAGCGATAATAGTAGGTTCTTTTTTTCTTTTTATATCTTAGTTTTTGTATTAGATAGTTAGTTATACCTTTCTTTCTGGAGGTTGGTACTAGTAGCCGGCTTCTATAAATCCTTTTACAAATGTAATCCGTCGTTTATAACAAATCGTACTAGTTCGAAGACCCAATGAGTTTGTGGGGAGATTTGGAAGGACTGATTGAATGGTATTTCTTCATTTGGTGCTAGCACTGGGGTGTGAGGGAGAATCAGAGCATATTATATCTAAGGAGGTCTTGCTTTCAGTCCTCACTCTGAGGACTTATGCTACGTAAGTGCAACGCGTTGGAATTTTCCATTTACTTGGAGGTTTTTATCTGTTCTATTTAATTTTATTTGTTATTGTATACTGGGCAACGTCCACCGAGATACAGAATAAAGTTCATGATACAGCGCGTTTTCAAAAAAAAAAAAAAAAAAAAAAATTTTAAATGTGTATAAATTATTTCTATGTTTAAAGTTATTTAATCATTCTTTTGATGGTAAAAAATTATTAATATCAAATAATATAGCAAATTTTTTTGAATAATAGATCCACTAAGAATTAAATCTCTTGAAATTTGTTAGTCTCTCCAAATGCTTATTGTTTCTTTTATTTGTAAATAATAGCTAATTTGTTTATGAAACTTATTTGCATTTGGTAAAGTAATATTAACAGAAAGTTAATACTCAGATTTTTTTAAAATATTAGAAACTGTACTATCAGAAATTTCATATTCTTTTGCTAATTAAATATTGAGTGTTATTTAAATTATTTTTAACTTTTTCTATTTTTATATAGATAAAAAATATAAAAAAACTAAAAAAAAAAAGATTTTTAAAAAAAAGATTATCAAGTGCAAAGATTATTTATATCATATAAATTCAATTTTATTAGTTTATTTATATATATATTATTATATGATTCTGATAAATCAAATCATTTTACTATAACTAATTTGAAATTTAATCTATTATAGTAAATATTAAGATTTTACTAATAAATTTCTATTATAAGACCAGTTTTAGTAAACTAAAAATTTATTAAACTAAATTTTACTGTGAAGTTGAAAGGTTATAATCAATACACAAAAAAATTTTTAAAAAATTTCTGAAAACATTTAAAAATTCTGAAATTTTATTTTTTTTTACTAAAATATATAACCGAAATTAATAAATTTTACTAGAACCAATAAAATTTTTCAAATTTTTATTTATTTTATTATAGATCAAATTTTTTTTATCATATTATTACTGTCTTATTATTATGTCTTTATATTGCAATATGATTTTAAAATTTAAATATCAAAAAATTAGTAATAGTTTAACTTAAAAAGATAAACAAAATCCCAAAAATCATTAAAGAAATTTTAAAAAATTCTAATTTTAATAGAACATTTAAAATTAAATAATTATTTAAATTTTCTTAATTATATTATAAAAGTAATAATAAAAAAATATTTTGTATATTATATATTAAATATAAGATGAAAAATAAATTTATTACAAAAAGTGTAGCAATCAAACTTACAATTGATTTAGAAATAATAACAGATTCTTTTAATATAAATTGTTTTTTACTTTAATTAAATTATTAGTTTTTAGATATTTTATATTTTATTTTTACATGATTTGTCATACCTGAAGTACTTCCTTAATTATTACTAATTAAACTCTTATAGTGATTGCATCTGGCTTTTTTACTTGTTATATTATAAGTAAAATACATCATATCTAATTATATTTTTTAAATTATCTTACACTTTGTTTTCTTCATAATGTTCTTCTACTTCATGTTTATTCTCTTTATTCTTAGTTTGTTGATTTTTCTTATTTTCATTTTGCCAAATTTTTTCATATTTTTTTTCTTCATAGTCTTCATCTTCAGAACTATATAAATATTCCAGTAATTTAAAAATTGGCAAAATCATTATAAAAAAAAATTAAAAAAAAAAAAAAATTATGAATATATTAATAAAAGAGTGATTAATTATATTATATTATAAAAAGATTATTAAGAGAAGAAAAATTCATAAAAAAGTTGAAAAATTTTTTTTTAAAAAAAGATTATCAATTTATTTGATAGATCAATCAATCAATAATTTGGTAAATCAGTTCAATATAAATCATATGACCAATACTAAATCTGTAATAAACTAAACTAATTAGTAAATTATCAAATATTTCAGTTTAGTAAATCAGATAAATTTTACTAAATTAAAACTGATAACTAATTATTTTCTAAAAAAATAAAGAAAGAAATATTTAGTACGTTTTTTTAATGTTAAAAAAATCCCTTCCCTCTCTATTACTTACATTTCAAGTATAGTTGCTTATCTAAACTTTCTCAAAATCTTATGATCAGTTTTGGTAAGATTTTACTATAGTTTTATTATAGTTTCAGCAAATTTTTAGCAGTTTTAACATTCATAATAGATTTTAACAGGTTTTGCCTTTAGGCAAAGTTTTACCAATTTTTTAATAAGATTTTAATATAGTTTTGGCAAAATTTTACTTTTCAGCATTTCGTCAACTTACTTAAACCTCCTAGTTTTAGCAGGTAACCTTAATTTCACGTTCGGATCATTTAGAGGAGATATAAAAATTTTTTTTTAAATTATAATTTTTTTTTTTAATTAAAAAAAAGTTTCTAAATTTAGTTAGATAATCCAATCTGACAAATGATCTGACGGATAATACAAATTATTTATTGCAAATTCAGATTATCCTTGACAGTTAATAAATCATATGAATTACATATTTCTTGAATGACAAATGATAGATGATTTACAAATTGAAACACTACATAATTTCAGCTATTTTGACTTTTGAAAGAATTCAAATTAAAATTATTTTAACTATTTTAACTATTTCAAAAGTAGAAATTACTCTAATTTCAGTTTATATATAATCTAAATCTTAAAATTACATCATGAATGATAAAAAAAAATCTTTAAAAATTTAAATTTCAGTTTCTATTATTACTAAAACTAAAACTGCTATAAAATATCATATTTTTTGAATAAAACCTTATTAAAAACAAAGGTAAAGTAAAGTTATATTTTTTAATAAAATAACTTTTATAATATAATTTAGATTTATTATAAAAGTAAAAAACTAAAGTTATATTATATAACAGTAAATTACTTTTTTAAAGTTTATATATATATGAGAAGCATTTTATTGCAAAAGAAAATATGAATAGAATTTTATTATGAAATTTTAACTAAAATTTATTTGAATAAACCTATCAGATTCTTCTTCAGAATTGTTATTTTCATATTTTTAATTGGCCATCATATTCTTTAGATTTTAATTTAATTAAGAACTTATAATCAATAATAAAAATAAATATTAAAAAAAGGGTAAATGTTATTTATGATTAAGAAAAAAATCTATCACTTAAATAGTTTTTATTATACTTTTTAGCAAAATTAAAAAGCCATTATCAAAATATTTTAACATAAGCAAAATCAATTATGTCAGTCATAATTTTTACTAATAAAATATATGAATTATATCAAATTATATCATTGTATTATGTTGGTCATAATTTTATATTAACAATAGCAAAAAAAATAGATAAAAATTTATATCTTAATTTAGTAAATTCTATATTCATGTGCATAAAATTAGTGATAGAGAATAATAATTGTATAATAGACTATTAAATTTTAATATTCTTAAATCATATCAAATTTTTAAAATTTTTAATAAAAATTGCATCAATATTTAATTATTAGTTTTTTTACTCATTGGCAAATTTTTTAGTCTGCAGATCTGTGCAGGTCTGCAATATGATAATCCTGTACAAATCTTCAGATATACCACAAACTTTGAAAAAAAAAATTATGATTTCTGCGTAGATTATTTAAGTATTAAAATCTGTGTAGAATTTTACAAAGCAAATCTTCAAAATAACTTCATTTGTAAATTTTTACTATATTTCTGTTTATTATNATTATANATTTACTTTTNAGTTGTATAATNTNATTTATGCTTTATTAATTTTATTNATTACAGTCAAATATATTTACAAATTAAAAACTAATTTACTTATTATTAAATACAAAAAAAACTAAGTTCCTATTCTTTACATGTTGTTAATGGTTTGGACATAGTTCNAGTTNGTTNGATTCCAACAAACAACTAAGATATTTTCATTGAAATTTCACATATTTACACCCAAAAAACCCTATAAAAAAAAAGGAAAGAAATGTTAGTAAAATGATTCATTAAAAAAAACAAAGTAGATAACCCTAACAAACCTTCAATTTTGAAGTTCAAGAAGTCGAATCTGAAGCTGAAGTCTTACAAAAAAGAAAGAAATATTATGTTAGTAACGTTTCTTTAATAAAAAAAAATTTTAACTTCCTGATATAAACCTTCGAAGTCCAGATTAAATCCTGAAGCTTAAGTCCTACAAAAAAGAAAGAAATGTTACATTAATAATGTTTCTTTAATAAAAAAAATTATAACTCCCTGATACAAACCTTCGAAGTTCAGATCAAATCCTGAAGCCTAAGTCCTACAAAAAAGAAAGAAATGTTACATTAGTAACATTTCTTTAATAAAAAAAACTATAACTTCCTGATACAAACTTTCGAAGTCCAGGTCAAATCAAAAGCTGAAGTCCTACAAAAAGTAAGAAATGTTACATTAGTAATATTTCTTTAATAAAAAAAATTATAACTCCCTGATACAAACCTTTGAAGTCCAGTTCAAATCCCGAAGCTGAAGTCCTACAAAAAAGAAAGAAACATTATGTTAGTAATGTTTCTTTAATAAAAAAAAATTATATCGCTCCCAATATAAACCTTTGAAGTCCAGGTCGAATCCCAAAGCTGAAGTCCTACAAAAAAGAAAGAAATATTACATTAGTAACATTTCCTTAATAAAAAAAATTATATCTCTCCCAATACAAACCTTTGAAGTTCAGGTCGAATTAGAAACTAAAGTCCTACAAAAAAGTAATAAATGTTATGTTAGTAATGTTTCTTTAATAAAAAAAAATTATAATTCCCTAATACAAACCTTTAAAATCCAGGTCAAATCAGAAGCTGAAGTCCTACAAAAAAGAAAAAAATGTTATGTTAGTAATGTTTCTTTAATAAAAAAAATTATAACTTCCTGATACAAACCTTTGAAGTCCAGGTCAAATCAGAAGCTGAAGTCCTATAAAAAAGAAAGAAACATTATGTTAGTAATGTTTCTTTAATAAAAAAATTATATCTCTCCCAATACAAATCTTTGAAGTCCAGATCGAATTCAAAGCTGAAGTCCTACAAAAAAGAAAGAAATATTACATTAGTAACATTTCTTTAATAAAAAAAATTATAACTTCCCAATACAAACCTTCGAAGTCCAGGTCAAATCTGAAGCTAAAGTTTTACAAAAAAGTAAGAAATGTTACATTAGTAACATTTCTTTAATAAAAAAAAATTATAACTTCCCAATACAAATCTTTGAAGTTCAGGTTGAATTAGAAGCTGAAGTCCTACAAAAAAGAAAGAAATGTTATATTAGTAATGTTTCTTTAATAAAAAAAAATTATAACTCCCTGATACAAACCTTCGAAGTCCAGGTCGAATCTGAAGCTGAAGTCCTACAAAAAAGAAAGAAACATTACGTTAGTAACATTTCTCTAATAAAAAAAAATTTATCTATCTTCCCCAATACAAACCTTTGAAATTCAGGTTAAATCCCAAAGCCAAAGTCCTAATTTTTGAAGTTCAAGTCGAATCTGAACCTATAAGAAAAAAAGAACATTACATTAGTAAAGTTTCTTAATACCCCTTCCCTTTTACTATGAACTTATTTCAAAGTCTCATACCCAAAGACCTGAACCTATAAAAAAAAGAACATTATATTAGTAATGTTTCTTTTAATATCCTCTCCTTTACTACAAACTTATTTCGAAGTTTTAGTCAAATTTGAACCTACAAGAAAAAAAGAACGTTACATTAGTAACATTTCTTTTAATACCCCTTCCCCTTTACTACAAACCTATTTCGAAGTCTCATACCCGATGTCAGCATTATATATAAATACAAATAACTAACTAAGAAAAACCTAAAGTGATCTATTCAGATGTATAAGGAATCCAAATTAAATGTATATTTTATATGTTTATACGTGAGGATAAATGTAGATCAAATTAATCAGCAAAGATTCAAACACACAGTTTGATACAGGTTCACAATAATCTCACAATACAAATTGATACACAATCGATTCGCATAAGTAATAGAGAGACACGAAGGTAAAAGTGTATATTTAACTTTAGACTTTATTAATGAGTTAATAGCTAAACTATCCAACTCTATCCAAAAACTACTGGGAAAGACTCTGAGCTAACTAGGTCTAAAATTTGGTGCTTTTATATAAAAACAAATGTAAAGAAAATAAAATAGATAATACAAATATAATAAATAAACTAAATATAATAAGTATAATAAATATAATATATAAAATAAGTTAAATAAATTAAATAGATTTAATAGGTAATACCATTTTTACCTTTTTCACCTGATAATCATTTACTGCGCCACAGGATAAGAAATCACATGATGACATTGAAGACTCAAACTTACAAAAAAAAGAATGTTAGTAAATGTTCATTTAATAAAAAAAAAAAATTTTAAAGTCTTACTTTCAAAATGGAAGTCTGGAACCATACTTCAGTTTCCTGAAACCTAAAGAAAATAAAAAGAACATTAGTAAACGTTCATAAATAAAAAAATGATAAAAAATAAATAAAATTTTCAAAGTTATTACCTTCAAAATGGGGAGTTCAGAACTTACATTTTAACTTCCAACCCTAAAAAAATACAAAAGAATGTTAGTAAATATTCATAAATAAAAAAATAAAAATAAAAATCCATTTTGAAGTTATTACTTTCGAAATGAGAGTCTGGAGCCGTACTTCAGTTTCCTGGAACTAAAAAAAAATAAAAAGAATGTTAGTAAACGTTCATAAATAAAAAAAATGATAAAAAATAAATAAATTTTTGAAGTTATTACCTTCGAAATGGGGAGTTCAGAACTTACATTTCAACTTCTAACCTAAAAAAACAAAAGAACGTTAGAAAATGTTCATTTAAAAAAAAAAAAACAAAAAAAATTTTTTCAAAGTCTTACCTTCGAAATGAGAATCTAGAGCCATACTTCAGTTTTCTAGAACCTAAAGAAAAATAAAAAGAATGTTAGTAAACGTTCATAAATAAAAATATATACTTATTCTTTGAAAGTAAAGTCCAAAGATATGAGAGGAGTCCGGAGTTCTGCAAAAAAAAAAAAAAAGGAAAAAAATCTGCATACTGCAAATTAAATATGAAGTTTGAAAAGCTTCATACACAATAAGAATTAAAAAAAACTAAGTTAAAAAATTAAAGTTAAAAAATCAAAACCCCAAAGTTTTTATTTAAAAAAAATTGAAATCCCAAGAAGTTTAAATAAAATAAACTTTTTTTTCACTTTGCAAATTGTTGCAGATTTATTTGTGAAAAATAATAACAATCTTGCATTTTACAGATATTCACAGGACTCTATTAAAAGTTTGGCAATAATCTGCATATTACAGATTGGTGGTAATTTTTATTAAAGAACTGTGTAAATATAACGATATTGCAGACCTGCACAGATCTGCAGACTAAAAAATTTGCTGATACTATTACTGTATAATATAATAAACTAAAATATAATTTTTTAATAAAAGAAGCAATAAATTTTAATTTTAATAGAATTTTAAATTATATTATATTTTAATTTTAAATTATTATTATTATAAAGATTTTTTTAAATTAAAAAAACTATTATAAAATAATTAAATATAAATTTTTTTATATTACAATTTATTTTATAATAAAATTAAGAAAATTGTCTTTTATCATCATGGCATTTTATCACATTCAATAATTTTGGCTGGAATTAAGATTTGGTTAGGATTAGGTTAGAATTAAAGTTAGAATTAGGGTCAGGTGATTAGGTTTAGTATCACATTTCATCATGCCCACCTTTTTTTATTTTCATTAAATATTCTGAGAATTTAGGATTTTTTTTGATGATGAAATCCTATTTGTCATCATTATATATCACGCTGGTAACAAAATTATTATATATCATCATGGCAATAAATTACAAAATTCTAAAATTAATTAATTATAATTAATATAATTAAAAAATCTGATATAATATGGAATAGTATAATTTATAATACTACTTGAATCAGCTTCATATATATTATATTTTTTTTTTTAGACAAGTTAAATATATTTATTGTATTAAGAGTCAAATGACAAATACATTCTATAAATTACATAATATATATTATATTTACTTTATATACTGTATTTATTATTATATATAATATTATATTTTTTATCATTTAAAAGTTTATATTACACAAAATAAATATTAAAAAAAATATTATATATTTTTTAATATTTGACTAATAGAATTTGATATAATAAATGTACTATAATAAATATTTTATATAATAAATAATTCATTATATCAAAATTTGTTATAAGATAAAATGACTATATAAATTATAAAAAATTTTTTTTTAATTCTAACCAAAATTATAATATTAGCTAGAATTAAGTAATAATAGGAAATGTCTAAAGCCGTGTTTAATTACATGACTTAAAAAAAAAATTATTTTTTCTAATAAAACTTTTTTTAACTTATATAACCTTTCAAAATATATATAATAAATATATTTTGATCTGCTCTGCAAGTTTAATTAGAATGCTTAATGAAGTTTAGAATGCTATTTTTTATTTAACAGTTTCATTAAACTAAATTTTACTATGTATTATAGTATACAATCATTCCCCTTTATAGGGACCTTCTGTTTAGTCACATCTCTCTTATAAGCATATTTATACTTAGCCCAAGTTACTAATAATATTATTAAAAAAACCTCCTCTATAATTACATCATATAGGTTTTTTATAATCACACCTTTTTTTTTCAGTTCCGAGAGGTGTAATTATATAGGAGAATGACTGTAATAGTATAGAATAATAGATAATAAAATATAATAAAAAATATTGGCACAGTAAAAGATGATCAGATAATATTCATCTATGAGTAAAAATAAATTATAATAGTAAATGATAGAAAGTTTTAGAATAATTATATAGTTCTTTATATAATATAATTATTAATAATAATAATTAGGAAAATGTAAAATATACAGTATAAAAAGAATATAAAAATTAATTATATACAGTATTTCTTTTGGCTTTATTTAAAAACTTTAAGGAAAAATAAAAAACAAGAGAAAAAATAAAAATAAATAAAAATATTATTTTTACTTGTTTATTTTTATATAAGCTTTTTCACTTTAATTTAAACTTATTTTCAAATAATTTGAACTGATGTGGCAATATTTTAAGTAATAGAATTTTTGATGACAAGTAATAAATTTTTCTTCTCATTAAGAAGCTTGGAATATTTAAGTCTTTTCTCTTAAGTTCAAGAAGTTTAAGTATTTTTTTATTACAATAGCATACAATACTAATATAAGTTATATTAGAATCCTTTAATATTAATTATATAATATATTCAAATATTATATTTAATATTAATCAGACCTATAATCAATCTATTTAAATTTAAATCAAATTGTATTATTTAACTAATAATCTATAATGAAAGTTATTTGTATAATAGAGTTAAATTTTCATTGATTTTAATACAGATTTTTTTTTAATTATTATTTTGCAAAAATTTGTGATTGGTAAAAATAATTATATGTTAAAAATAATTATGATTATTTTAATTATTTTGATTACTAACTTTTTGGATCATTAGCTAATTTAATAATGATTAATAGTAATATAGTTTCATAAAATACCAATAAAGTTGAGTAATGACTTATGACTTATTATAATATATTGTATATTTAACAAATATTAAAAAGTCTTTTAAATAAATAGCTACTTTATTATTTATTAGTAAAAGTATAGTTATGAAAATATTGATAAATTATAGAAAATAAAAGTATATTAAAGATGTATTTTCTTTTATATGTATTTAATAATTTTAGATTATAAAAGAAATTATTCAGAAAAAACTAAACTTTTATCTTGATGAACTTATATATAAAGTATAAAATAGAATAAATAAACCTATTTTACTTTTTACTATTTATCTATTATATTCATTTATTAAATTATAAACTTATTAGCTAGATAATAAAAATAATAAGAGAAAGAGAAGTTTTTACTCCTTATTTTTTGGATGTAAACCTAATTGAAAGATCATTTTTTTGTAAATAAAAAATTTTAATGATTTTATTCATACTTAAATATTAATATATACTCAAATCATTTTGGATAATACAAAAAGATTTTTTTCTAACTCTATTTAATATAAAATTTATTAGAAATAATTATTATTTTTATTTTTTTGAAAATAAAATTTTATTCATATTATATAATATATAAATTTAAAATCAAAAATTTGCTTTAATAAAGTTTATAATATATAATTTCAGCCAAAATTGTAAAATCAAACCTTAATTTCTGCAATTATTTATAATATCACAAATTATAATTATTTCTCAATTGCTTATTTGTAAACCCATTCTTACCTATCAGATATTGAGATGAACTTACTTTTTAATTAATAATAAATAAATAAAGTTATATTAAAAGTTATATTAAAATAAAAGTTAAATATAATTTATTAATAAATTAATATTTGTATATATGGATTTGTAAAAATAACAAGATAAAATAATAAATAAATAAGAAAAAATTAAGTTAAAGTAAATATGAATTAATAAAATATTAATAAAAAAAATAATTAAATATAAACAAATAATATTTTTATTGAAAACTTAGTTAACATTTTTAATGCATATTTGAAAATAGATTTAAGTATTTTTATACATCTAAAAGAAAAATATTAAAAAAAAATAAAAGTAATATAGTGCACATAATCAGAATATTATAAAAAAATAGATCCATATTACATCTTCTACTATTATGCAAAAAAATGCCACTTATTATACTTTATCATACTTATATAATATGAGTTTTTAGAGTGAGAACTGAAGCAAGACCTCTTTAGATATAAACTATACTCTGATTCTTTTCATATTCTAGTGCTAGAACTAAAAAATAATCTTTTTAACCAGTTTTTCTAAATTTTCCCTTCAACCCAAATACCCTTTGTCCAGTTTACCTGAATTTTTTACAAATATATTGAGTTTTTAAACTAGTATAAAACATTAATGAATTTTTAGAGATCAGATGCTAGTACTAATCTTCAGAACAAAAAGTACTGACTCACTTACATTAGGATTTTTAAATTAGCATGCTTAAAATGAATTTATAAAAATTGGCAGCTAGTACTAACCTTCAGGAAGAAGAAACTATCTAAAAGAACTAATATTAAAATATACAAGAAAAAAAAAAAAATCACAGAAATACTTCTATTCCTTTACTCTATTAGAATCAGTTTCTAGTCATCCTAACAGATATTCCAGATGAATCGAGTCGACTACTTATATTGTTTCCTTTAAAGGCCATCACCAGATACTTTGCCTACTAAATCCATGTTAAATTGGCTTATTATTCTTTATTCCAATAGTTAATCCCTTTGAAATAGGTCAATTTCTAATAGTACGGATTTACTATTCCAGTGAATCAAGATGACTACTTATCTAAAAATTTTTGGAAATTCATCTATTCTTATATCTATTCAGATGCATTTGATTCTTAACTAAACTTAAAAGATGAAAAAGAATAAATAATTAGTAATAAAAAAAAAGAAAAAAGAAAAAAATCCTTTCTAAGAATTTTTATTCTTAATATGCCTATTGCAAAAAAAAAACTACCTTACCAATAGCTTTTCAAATTTTATTTTTACGTTAATATACCTCAATCTAGTACCTATATTTTCATGCATCTTATTAACTTTTTTATTTTTTTCTAATAATAATACGTTACATCATCTTAAAGGGCTAAAATAGGGATTACTATCTGTGAAACTAAGGTTGCTTGCTGAAACTTAGGGGTTTAGGCAAGATGGCGTTTTGCCGAAAAGCAAAATTTCGCTGAAATTATATTAAAGTTATATTAAAAAACTGGCGAAACTCTGGAGAAAAGCGAAACTGATGAAACCTATTATAATTGCTGAAACTGCTGAAACTCTACCAAAACTATAATAAATCTATAGTAAAATTTTGACAAAACTAATCGTAAGATTTTGAAGAGGTTTAGGCAGGCAACCTTATGTGAAATTAAAACTAAAGGAATGTAATAACAAGAGAACTAATCACCAACAGGTAATTAGCTATTAATCAATTTTTCCAGTATCTCTTACTCTCGTTTAAAATATCACTCTATACAATTTGAAAAAAAATTGTGAAGAAATTTTTTTATTTCAGTATATGGTATACTTTCCAGTCGATTTTACCATTTGTCCTTACGAGTCTGAAAAAACTAATGTCCTATTACCTTTTTATCACTAAAAATGAATTTAAAAACTAATTAAAGGTAAATTCATCAAACTTAAACACCAGAAAAGACTCTTTCTGCTACATTAAGCCCATGCTTCAACTCTGTGAAAAATAGCTTTATTACCAAAAAAACTTTATATTAGGCCTACTTTTAGATCCACTAAAAGCAGCTACAAGCACTACTTTTTCATCTTGTGCTCATAGAAGGTACCTTAAAATAAATACCAAATAGCCCTTCAAGTATTAATTTGAAATAAGATGTGAATTTATCATAAACCTAATTTATGAAGAAACTTGGTAAGCTAAAGACTATTATCCATACTTTCTAAAGCTTTCTAGTTAATTCTAGTGATATAGAACAACTTTTCTAAAACTAAAAAACTATTTTCTTAATGTAAAATGGCAAAAAGTGTAACTTTTTTTTCCAAACTTCTTGAAAGAAATGGACATAGAAATTAGTAGGAAGAGTTGTCCTAATATAAAAATAATTATTATAGTGAAATCTCTTTATAATCACCAAGTTAGTTATATAATAAAAAAATCCAAAAATATAACTATATAGGAGTTGTGGCTATATAAAGGTTTTTTTATATAATCTTTATATAAGTTAGTTTTTTTAAAGGTATGATTATATAGAGGAATTTTATATGATGTGATTATATAAGGTGTGACTATATGGAGGTCTGACTGTATAATAAAAAAGAAAATATAAAATATAATTATAAAAAATATATCTAAATTCTAAAATATATATCAAGATAAATGGTCATTTAAGGAATAGCTAATAACTTTTAATATGTAAAAAATCAAGTACTCTTTAGAAAAGATATTATTAATAGCTTAAATAATTCTGAATAAAAAAATAGTAAGATTTTAAATTTAAATTAGATTTAATTTTAATTTAATTTAGATTTTAATATAACATTATTTATTCTGAGAGATGTGTTTTAAAATAGAAATTATGTTTTAGTAATAAAAGTAATGTAATATTTTATTTTAAGATGAGATAAAGTTATATTTAATTAAAATTAAATAATATTTTATTAGTAGAATGGTAAAATAGAATAAAAATAATTAAAAGATCATAAGTTTAGTTACAAAGAAAGGAAAAATAAATAAAAATTATATTGCAGTAAATTATGTAATACTATAAATCACATAAAATGATATAGTAAATATAAAATAAAAAAATAATATAATTATAGAAAATGAAATTAAGTATAAATACAATAAATAATTAAAAGAAATGTTTGCAAAGATATTAAACTAAAAATGAAAAAAATGAAAAAAAAAGAGAGGAAGAAAATAAAAATTACTAGAAATAAAAGGATAAAAAAATAAGAAAGATATACTGTATATATAAATTAAGAAATTAATTTAAGAATTTGCAATAAGAATTTACTATAAATATGGGATTAAAACTAAATAGTGAAAAAAAAAATTTATAAAAACAAAAATATAACAAAAGTAAAATATAGTTAAAAATAATAAAATTATAAGTAAGAGAAAAAGTGTTAAAAGAATTAAGAAAATAAGAATAGATGATTATAAATCAAATGAAAAAAAAAATCAGATTTTAACTCTTTTAGAATGAGTTTGCAAATTTCTATATTGCTTTACTGATTTCTATTTATTTTAGTATAGCTTTTATATTTTTTGCCAATTTTTATTAAATTCTAATATTTCAGTTAAAAATACTAATTTTAATAGCTAATTTTTGTCATATTTTCTAAATAAATGCCAATATTTAAATAGAAAAGCTTATCTTTATAATAAAAGATCAAGTTGCAAACTAGTTTTGCTAATTTTAAATTCTTTAGGTATTTGAATTATTTAATTTTTTTATATAATTTAAGTTAATAATGGTATATGAAATTTATATAGTATTTTAATACTAAAATATTTGAATAATATATAATACCAATTTTATAATTTGAATATATTATACTAATTAATAAAAGGTTATTTATTTTTAAAATAAAATTTTTTTATTTAAAGAAATCACAGCCATATAATCTTTTATTTTTTTTACTTTAGTATTAAAATTATATTTAAAATTTTTCGATATAATGTATTAGTATAATATATACATAAAACTGAAATTAGAGTATTTCTATATTAAAATAGTCAAAATAGTTAAAATAATTTTGACTTGGACCCTTTCAAAAGTTAAAATGGCTAAAATTACATCATATCATATGATTTTTATAATAAATAAATGGTATTAAAATTCAAAATCCATTATTTTAGCATTCAGTAATTGGATTTTAATGATCTTTATGCCATTAGATTTGTCTTGATGCAAGAATTTGTTTGATATATATTTTATATTTATAGTATCTTTATTGACGAAGTTATTATAGTTTAAAGTTTTATATTATTTTATAATTATATAAAATTATATAATATGAGATGTACTACAACAAAACTAGATAAAGTGAATATTAAAATTACAAGGATTAAATATTTAATAATGTGATTTTATTTTTTTTGTTTAGATAATCAAAGTTTCTTATTAATATAATAAATTCCATATAAAATAATTGGAGTAATAAATCCTAAAGTATAATTTAATAATTAGAAAGATTTAGAAAGTTTGGAATATAGTCTCCAGCACACCAAATTTCTCTGCAAGTCAGGTTTAAAATAACTTTCAGTCACCTACGTCTTTCTCAAAAGTTGATACCCGAGTGATCATTTGGTATTTTAAGGTATGTTCTTCATACACAAGACGGATGGGTTAAACTTGTGGCTGCTTTTGGTAGACTCAGAGCAGATCTAATATGAAGTTTTTTTGAAAGTTAAGCAGCTTTTTACAAAGTTGATGCATAGACTTGATGTAGCAGAGAGAGGCTTTTCTGATGTATAAGATTGGTAAAAATTCTTTTTTTTATAATTTTATTATTTCATTTTTATTAGTAAAAAGATGGAAGAACATCAAGATTTTTAGGTTCATAAAGACAAATACTGAATTGGCTTTAGAATTATTATATATCACTATATTAAGTTTGCTAACTTTGGCTGCAGATTTAAAAGAACTACTACAGAGCGGTCCTCTGATGGGAGATGGAGAGGTACTGGAGATTTTAATAGACAGCTGATCATCTGTTAATGATTGGTTCCCTTGTTATAATACATTCTCTGGTTTTGTTTTACAGATGATGATCCCTATTTTTGCCCCTTAAGGTGACGTCATTAGTAGTTGAATAGAAAAATTAATAAAAAGTATAAAATGGTATAAAAGACGTTAAGTACTTGGTCGGGTGCATTTGTTAGGTAAAATTAGTTTGGAAGTGTGAGAATAAGTCCATTATTTTTTTACAATAGGTATATCAAGAATCAAGATTCTTCTATAGGTTCGGATGTGAAAATTCCAAATATAAGTTCTGGGTAAGTAGTCATCTTGATTTACCAGAGTGACGGCGCATCTGGGTCATGAGGAATTAGCTTATTTTGGAAAAATACCTACTGGGGTAGATGATAGCTATTAAACCATGTAGGTTGGCAAAGTACTATGTGATGGCCTTTGGACGAGACAGTATAAGCAGTCAACTCAATTCATCTGAAGTATCTATTAGGATAACATGTTGGAATACCAGTCCTGGACTCCTGGTAGGGAAGTTGTAGAGGTAGAAGTAGGTTTAGTTTCTCTTTTTGTATTTTAGTTTAGTATTAAATAGTTCTTCTTCCTTTCTGGATGTTGGTACTAGTAGCCGGCATCTATAATTCCTTTTACAAAAGTTTGGGAGCTTTTATAACAAATCATACTAGTTTGAAGACCCATAATGTTAAGGGGAGATTTGGAAGAACTGATTATAAGATTTTTTATTTGGTGCTAGCACTGGAGTATGAGGGAGATTCAGAGCATATTAACTATCTAAGAAGAGTTTTGTTTTAGTTTTCACTTTGAGAACTCATATTGCGTAAGTGTGACATGTTAGAATTTTCCATTCATTTGAAGGTTTTAATTTGAGCTACTTCATTTTATTTGTAATTGTATACTGCTATTTGCATTGATATATAGAATAAAGTATTCATAATTCAGTATGTCTTCAAAAAAAAAAAAAAAGTATGAATTTGATAAGAATTTAATTTAAATTCATTTTTCAGATTATTTTTTTCTTTTAATTTTTTAAGTTGCTTTTTAAACTTCTTTTTATCTTTTGAAAATAATTCAGTAAGTTTATTTATTTCTTCAACATTATTATTAAGATGATCTTTAAAATTATTATCAATAACAAGATCAGCTGATTTTTTAGTTAGTAAATAAATTTTACACAGTCTGCTCTTATTTATTTAATTCATCTATTTATAAGATCAAATAAAAAATTTAATCTTTCTTCATGAGTAAGTCTTTGGCTTATTCCTTTTGGTATTCACTTTAATTTTCTAGTTAATCTAATATCATTATCAGCATGTATATAAATTTTCAAATCTGCTAATTTATTAATATTTTCAAATTGTAAAGCATGACTAAACTCCTTTAACTAGTATAAAATCTGCAGGATTTTTTATTTCATTATTATCATGAAAAATTATTTTAGTATTTACGCCATTTTTTACTACTTTTTCAAGTCTAAGATAACCAATACTTTTTCTTTTTTTTAAAAGTTTATTAATTTTGTCTTTTAATATTTCTTAATGAATAGCTTGGAAATTATCCCAATCAATAGAAGCCTTACTTATTTTGTAAAAATGATCTGTAGTAATAATAATACTACTTCAACCTTTTTCTTTTAAATTTTTAGAAAGAAATTCAATTGCAGAAGATTTTCCAGCAGTAGTTCTTCCACTGATTAGTATTAACATTGGTTTATTCATATTGATTAGATTTGTTTAATATATATTTTAATTATTTATATTGGTTTTAAATATGTAATATCTTTATATTTATTTTTAATAAATGGATGAATATTATTATAAAGGTATTCTTGACATTTATAATCTAAAGGAGAAGGAGTTAAAACTAAAATAAATAAAGCTTTAATTTTTTTTATAATTTTAGAAATATTTGCTTTTTTAATTTTTAATAAATTAAATTCATAAAAAGATCTATTAGCAATTGCTTGAGCTTTTATTATACTAGAATTAAATGTATCAAAAATAAAAATGTTGAAATTTTTGTATATTTGATAATTTTTTAAAATAAATTTCTAAAATAGATTTAATATCTAAATATTGAAAGCCTTTTTTAGCATTATAACACTGAATTTTATTTAATCTAGTAATACTAGATTTTTTTATTACTTTAATAATATGATCAACACAATCTACAGTTATTTTTTGATAAAATTTTTTAATTAACCCAAAACTGCTATTACATTTAAACTTAATATGCTCAGGAATCATAAAGTTTAATTCAATAGTTTTATAATAATTACAAATTATTAAATATAAATAAAATCAAATAGTTACACTATTTTTATTTTATCTACCTGTATTATCACAAGTAATTTTTAAATGCTTTTTACCTTTATTTAATTTTTTAATTCCATCAAAAACTATACTTAATGTACTATTAGGGGCGTGCCAGAAATTAGCTGATTTGAAAAAGGGTGGGGGGATCAAGCTTCAAATCAGGTTCATATATATCATATGATATTTATATATCTAAATATAGATATAAGTAATTTAATCATTTTATATATAGTAATCATTATAATGCAATTATCATGACTTCTAATGATCTAATTTTAATAAACTTTTTTTAATTTATAGCTTTTATTTAGCTCTACAAATCTATCTCTACAAAATAAAAAAAAACTTTGTTCAAATTGAATCATTAGAAGCTAAGATAATTGTATAATACTAATTATTATATATAATACATAATATTTAATAATAAAAATTTTTTTTAGCCAATCAGATTTCAATCAGGTGGGGGTGGGGGGTCAAGGCTACTAATTAAGAGACATCAGCTAATTTCTGGCATACCTCTTAGGATCTTTTTTTAGAAGTTCATTTTCATCAAAAACATAATTTATTTGTTGATATATTGCTTCATTTTGAATACCAAATAAATGTACTTTACGAGGACTAAGATAATAAATTTTACTTACTTGTTGATCAGAATGTGGTATATGAATATTTTGGGCTCAATCATAACTATAATGAGCAATGCTACAATACTTTGTATTATTATTAATTAATAAATAATTTTGATCAATTAATTTTCTTTGTTTTATAGCTAATTTAGTATTCTTATTATAGTAATTTCTTTCTAATCTTGCTTTTGCTAAATAATCTTTATATTCTTTTAGCAAATCTTTAATTTCTTCTTCCTTATGAGCATTATAATATAAACCATTTCACAAATGCTAGTAAATATCATATAAATCTGTTTTTGGACTCATAATTTGAATTTGAGATACTAATTGATGTCATAATTTATGAAATGCATTATATTTTAGTGACTTTAAAATATTGTTTTCTTTAAACCCTTTAAGAAAATCTCTATGAACTGATTTATAACTCATTTCTGCTAGTAAAAATATAACTAATTGGATTATTCTATTAATACTCCTTTCTGAACTAGGTAATTCATAAATTTCAGCATAATTTAAAAGAAAATTCTTTACTTGCTTCTGCAACATTTTAATTAATTATTATCTTGGTTTTTCATTATGACATTCTTTTTACATTACCATGAATTCTTGAAATAAATCCATTATTTATTAAATGATTTCTAATGTTTTCAAAATAATTTCTACCAATTCCTAATATATTAAAATATATTTTCTAACAAAGTAATATATTATGATTCTAATGATAAAAAGTTCTTTTATTAGATCTAGTTTTCTTTTTAAATCGCTTACTATTACTTATTATTCCACTATCTATAACTATAAGTTGAGCCATTAAGAATATATCTTGTTTTGATTTATGTAAAGCTTGAAAAGCTTCTCGCATTTCTGCAAACTTTTCTTTTGGAATTTTATTTAAACAACCACAATTATAACCATTTTATAAAAAATTTTTTGCTTTTTTATATTCAGTAAAATCATTATGTTTATTCATATATATATTTTATATCACTTTGTTTGGTTTTTTTAAATTTTTACAAAAAATATTAAAATAAAATTTTTTTTTTATACAATAAATATAAAAGAAATGTAATAATTTTATTATTTATTATAAATTAATAATTTTTTATTCTACTCATAATTTCCATACCTAAGAGGATGCATAATTTTTATTTTATCTTTACTCCAGATATCTCCTTTTTCTTCATTATGAACTTGCCATTCAGAATCAAATGGTAAAATGTAAAAAGCTAAAAGGTTGGTAAGAATAACAATAATATTATTATCAATATTAAAATAATCAAGTCCAAAACTAGCCCAATATAGATTTTTAGGAACTGGATTTTGATGGGTAGATATATGATTGGAAACTTCCTGATCATGTCCATGGTAACTAAGTTGCCAATATAAGCAGAGACATTTTTTATTATAGTCTTTTAAATTAGATTTTTTAAACACATAATTACTATTAAGCTTTGATTTAACTGAAGTAGGATAATTTTTGTCAGCTTTGATATTTGAAAAGTTGATATTCTTAACTTAAATTACAATGAGACTATATTTTCCATTCTTTAACTTAATAGAAATACAAATATCAGTACCAGGCTGATTTCATTTCATTATAAAAGCACTTCTTCTTGTATAAAACTGGTGTAAACTTTTTTTTATTGACATATAATCAATTGCAGTGAAGTATATAAATGCTATTGTTCTTTTCATAAATTTTTCTTCACTTATTTTTGGAAGAGAATCATGATGATAGAGTTCCTTAAGAAATTTTCTAACAGTGTTTTTTGGTTTATTTCTTTTCAATTTATGTATTACAACAGCAAGAATAATTTGGATAACAAGTTCTCCTCGAGGTCTAGGTTTTACAAGGCTTTTTTTTAAGTAAGACATTAAAATGTTTTAATATTTTTTGTAACATCAAACTTGACATGAACTCAAGTGCAATTTCTGATAATAAAGGTTCAGAAGAATAAGCGATGATTAACCGTTCCCTATCTTCTGATACAGAAAGACAAGTAGCCATATGTGAGGTAACAAGTTTTGAAGCCAATTAAGATTGTGATGACATATCAAATCCCACCACAGATGATAGAATTGCCAAGCTAGAAATTTCCTGTTTACTTTCTATAAAGTTATCTGCTCTACTAAGAAACTTTTACCTAAGAAGATTCTTTAACTTATCAACAGCTTGAAGATCATCTGTACAACTTTACAAATATGACATATATAAAGGTTGGCCATATTTACCTAAGTTCTTATATTCATCATCATAATTATTATTAGAGTCAATAAAAATATCCATTGTAGTTAACTGGAAATATAGATAAAATAATTTAAAGAATAAGTCTGTAGTATCCCAGCTTGATGGATCTATTAGTTTGGGATGTGTAAAATTTGATATCCTGCTTAATGTATCTAAAAGTAAAGTAAAAAATCCATTCTATCATACTTTTCTCAATGTCTTATAAAACAACCTAAATGGCAAAATGTTACATTCAGTGGTTGGTGATATAAGAACTCTAGCTTCATTAATGCAAAGAAGAAAACAAACATCATCATTTGAATTTTTATTAGTTAAGAAGTCAACTAAATTGATCACATTTTTAAATTCTATATTATTCCAGTTTGCTGATCTTTTTTGAACATCAGTCCAAACTTTATTACAAAACTTTATATCCATCTGGCAATTCTATAACTCTTCATTAATATTATTAATATTATTGTTACAACTAATTAATTTTAATTCCTCTTAAAAACATTGGATAGCATTCTGCAGAACATAAAGAAATTTTCATTTATCTCTAACTTTTAAATCTCTAAGTACTCTTTCAAATAGGTCTGTACCAACATTTGTGCGTAAAGGATATCCAGTACTTTTGGCATCCTGAAGACAAATATAAATTGTTGGAATATCCTTAGCCATTTTTTTAATCAGCCATGATTTTTCATATCCAGAACTTTGGAATATTGTGCTATATGGAATGTAATAATTATTTTCTTTTCAAATCTTATGTTTTCTGTTTAGATAAATTTGAAAATCTTATTTCATGTGGGTTTTGGAACTGAAGATCAAAGGCTTTTTCAAGAGCAAACCCATGCATTTCAAATCCAGTGTCTTTAATAGGTTTAGATAAAGTAACGTTAAGAGAACCAAATTCTTATGCAAACTCTAAATATTGTAAACTTAGAACTTTTTCATCATTTTTCAGGAGGATGGTATTTTCAGTTATAAATGTCTTAAGTATATTTCTACTTTTGACAAATTCAGAAATCTCGTCAAGTAATCCTACATGTTGTTTATCAAAACAAATTTTTTCATTTTTAGATACTTTTATAATTATTTCTATAGCCGGCGTACCTTCTGCATATTTCCAAAAATAAGAAAAAAAACTATTAGTAAAATTTACAGAATGGAAGCAACGGATATTCTAATTTGTTTGTATAAAATGCTTACCATCAACCATGACCTCTAGAGCTTCACTTTCTGTATTGTACAATTTGGAAACAGATATACTATTTAGCAGTGGATCTTTTCCCCTATAAATGGTGATACATTCTTCTGATACATTCCCTAATGAAGATTTCAACTATTCTTTGATCGCTTCTTTGAGATCATTTGCAAGTTCTACACCCTCTAAATATTTTTATGAAAGAAAAATGGCTTAATCTTTTTTGCACATATGAACCCATATTTTGTCAGAAGGTGCTTAATCTATGTTGCAGGTAAGAATACTATTGATATAGGCAAGTATGATTAGACGTAGCATTAGATAAATATATAAACTAACATGTAATGAATTGAAATATACTTTGAAGTATCTTCTATGTGCTAATCTACAACTGTAATTTAGCTAGCTGATCTCTCAATTCCTGTACCTCCTGATTATTTGATGCGATCATTAAACAAAAGATAAGAAAATATTAGCAATAAAGTACAACAATATTCTTAATAAAAATTTCCACTGGGACAACTTTTCAAATTTGCCAACCCAATAAATAGGTAAATCTACGTATTATTGTATTTTCATTCTGTCATAAAAGATGAGAAATAATATTGCAAGATATATATATGAGTTTTTTTAAAAATGAACCATAGGCTCAACATTTCATCTTAAAAGGATTGATATAAGGTAATAATGCTCATGTATTTGCATAGACTCCATTTTACAATTGGTATAAACAGAATAGAAAGATAGGAAAATACACAGATGTTTCACCTTTAATCAGATTGGTTTATTTGATACAAAAATTTCTAATCAATTTCCTAAAGCTATTACCACATTCATTTCAAAAATAATCAGCATTTAGAGTGATAGTATATTTGTTATTGGCTTCTTTCTTTATTTCGAGTTTGAGAGTACTAGAGGATCTTATAATTGCTCACTTGTTTTAATTATTTCACAGAAACGGATAGCTTAGGAGAATACTGATTGAGTTTTCGTGATGATTTTTGAACTTATACCAGATATCATTCTTTAATAAGATACTCATTTTTGTTGAAAAAAAAAGTATTGTGTTAATGCGTTTTTTGCTTATTTATATAGATATAGCAGATCAAAATTGTACTATTATGATTTGTAATTATGTACTACCATTATGACGTGAAAGAGTGTCACATGAATTATAATTGAGAAATTATACTATAGTACTATACTCACCGTATATACTGAATACCGATTGTGATTATATTACATTAAATACTAAAATATGCCAGCAATCTGAGTAATGATAAAATTACCTGATTATATATTGATAATACAAATGTTGATATTGTATAATTTGTATCATTGGTAAATTTTCTATGAATGCTTAGAAAAAATAAAGTATATAACGAAAAAAATTTTAACTAAAAACAAAGAATAAAAATTTCATAAAAAAAAGCAAATGCATATAAATTTATTTATATAAAAATCAAATTAAAACTTTTGCTACGCATGCTTGCTTTGTCTGATTTTATTGCAGTATGTCCTATATGATATAATTTTGGCCTATTTCAACTTTAATTTTGACTTTTTAGGCCTCTAGACTGAAATATTTCAACTTTTGAAGTTTAATTTCAGTTTCATGTATAGTATAATACTATTTTAGCTCATAATATAAAATCTATTTATTTATTATTTTATATTACATAATGATTTTATATCATTATTAACTTGGTAAAAATATTTTATTTTGTGATTTTGAACTGGCTTATACCATTTGACTAATGCTAGTGAATGAGTTAATGATTATTAAATAAATAGTATACTCAAAATAAAATTATATTTAATTAAGATATATATCAATTGTTCCATTTTTTTATAAAGGCAGATATACTGTATATATGAAAAATCTTCATATATATTAGCTCAATTTTTCTTAAAATAATAATATTAATAGAAAATAATTCTTTTTTTTTATGCAAAAAAGAAAAAGATTAATAATTAGTAAATTTAACTAATAGGTTAATATAATATCAGAAATCAGGTTGAGATATAATCAATATAAACTAAAAAACTTTGGTTATAATTAAAATATTTTTTATTAAAGTTTTATCTTTAAGAATTTTTTATATTATATAATGTATTATATTTGTTATTATTATAGAAGTATTATTACTGGTGTATTTATAAATGCATAAAGTAGACTCGTTTAATAATATATCATATATAGGAAATTTTCAAATTGAACGATGACGTAATACTAATTTGCTAAGATCATGTGACATAATTTATTCTCGACCAAAACCTGTTGGTGATTAAAAAAACATTCTCTTAATATCAACAGCTTTAATTTTCTGTAACGCAGCAATCTTCCCTTTCCCTTTTTGTTATATAAGTTAATAAAAAAAATCAAGGTCTAAACCTTCTTAAACTTCTAGTTATTTTATTGTATTAATAAAATTTTAGTAAAGAAAATTATCCTCTAATAAAAATGCATTCCCTCGCTCCACATCACGCTAATCCTCAGTTTCAACAGTATCTTGCTGCAGCGTCTGCTTTAACACCGAATCCTTTGAATGTTGGCGGGGCTAATAACCTAGCTTCGCAGCTTCATTCCGTATCAAATCTTCATGGTTTGCCTATGGGCGGCGATCCTTGGGGAACCGGTGCTGGAACTCCCTTGTCTTTGCCGATGCAACACCAACATAAATTAGCACAATTAGAGGAAGAAAAAATTTATTCTTTAATTACTGAGTTAACAAATCCTGCGAACAGAGAACAAGCTCTTGTTGAGTTGAGTAAAAAGCGAGAACAATATGATGATTTGGCGTTAATATTATGGCATTCTTTTGGTATGATTTCTATTTTTTTATGAACTTATTTACAGTTTTTGATTACCGTATTTCAATCATTTTGATACCATTGAATATATTAAAAATAGGTGTAATGGCGGCATTATTACAGGAAATTGTATCGGTTTATCCACTTCTCGTACCTCCTCAGCTTACAGGCCAGATATCCAATCGTGTTTGCAATGCTTTGGCATTATTGCAATGTGTAGCAAGTCATAGTGAAACCAGAGGATTATTTTTAAATGGTTTGTTAAGATTTTGATTGTATATTCTTTTTTAATTTATAAAAAAAACTTTTCTAATTCTAAATAATACTTTCTTCAGCTCACATTCCTTTATTTTTGTATCCATTTCTCAATACCACGAGCAAGACAAGACCATTTGAGTATCTTAGATTAACAAGCTTAGGCGTCATAGGTGCTCTTGTAAAGGTTCGTATACCAGATACTCGTAAATTCTCCATTCATAGAATTTTAACTTATCTTTCACATTGTATTGTAGAATGATAACCCCGAAGTAATTTCATTTTTGTTGTCAACTGAAATCATACCTCTATGTTTACGTATAATGGAATCCGGAAGTGAACTATCCAAAACGGTAATCTTATTGATAATAAAATTAATATTCTGTTAGCGGCATTTGTAAGAGATTAATTCTTATTTGCTTGTTTAGGTGGCTATCTTTATTGTACAAAAGATTTTGCTGGATGAAATGGGGTTGGCATATATCTGTGCTACTTATGAACGTTTCTATGCTGTAGGAACTGTTTTGAGCAATATGGTTAATCAACTTGTTGAGACACAAGCAGTTCGTTTGTTAAAGCACGTCGTTAGATGTTATCTTCGCCTCTCTGATAATCCAAGGTTTGAATTTTTATGAAGTGAAGCAATGATAAACTTTAAGGTTATATGTATATAATATATTTGTTTAATTTAGAGCGCGGGAAGCTCTTCGACAATGGTTACCAGAACCACTACGGGATGCCACGTTTTCGCAGGTCTTGAAAGATGACATGGTCACCAAACGTTGTTTAGCGCAACTTCTTGTTAACCTTTCAGACAACGTAGTTACTACGAATTAAATTCTTCCACTCATTCTTTTTTTACATTGGGTTGTATATTTTCTTTTGTTCAACGCTTTTTAATCATACTTAAATTTTCTACCTTTTTTCGGTTAAAATTATTTATACTGCTTATATATAAACTTTATCCATTATTTCTTATCCTTTTTACATTGACAAAAACCTTTTTATTCTGACTACTTCCTTTTTTTTTGTAATCTATTTGTTTTGTAATATCTTTAATTTCCTTTTGCTTTCTTTGTAGATTGGGCTATTGAATAATAATTTTTTTTTGTTTCTTAATTCATTCAATATTTCTTGGTAACTGGACCATTTTATTGTAAAGCCAGTCAAAATTAGATCTTTGCACATAATTTTATAGATTTATAAATATATTTTTCTTAATTGAGAAGTGTAATTTACTTTCTTTGTGGATTTGTAAAAAGAAAAAAATTTTAAATATAGTTAGGTAAGATTGAAAATGTTATAATAATGAGAAATTTATTTAATTTAAACATTTGTATATAATGTATTGTTATTGTAAAATTAACATATAAAATTATCTAAAGTATTACTATATAAATTCTATTTTTTTTTAGAAATTATTATAATTATAATAATAAATTACTATATATTGAGTAAATTGTTTATAAAGTATTTTAAAGAATTTAATTTATTTTATAAATTTATTCTTTAAAAATAAAAATATTCAATAGTAAAATTAGTTATTTTTTAAAAATATTTTAAAGACTTTTTTATTTATTTTTTTTATTTTATATATTTAAAATAATTTAAAATATAGATTATTCAAATCTAAAATAATTTAAATTAAAAATTTAAAAAAAGTATTGAGAATTTGAAACTTATTTAATTATATTAGTAAATAATAATTTTATTTTTTTATTAATATACAATATTATATATAAATTATAAATTAGTTAATAGTTAAAATAAAATTTAAAATTTGTTATTACAAGCAAATTTAATACCAAAAAGTAAAAGAAAATTCAACTAATAGATTATACAATAATAATATAATTTTAAATTAAAACTGTTCTACATATAAAATTTATATATATTATTTATATCAATTAATAAATAAAATATCTTTACAATTAATTTACATATCTGTCTTGTTTTCAAAAAAAAAAAAAAATCCTTACAATTAAAAAAATTAGCTATCCAATTATATTATTTTTAAAATATAATAATTATTGTATATTTTGATATATTTAATTTTTTAAAATATATTTGAATTTTTCTAAGAAGTAAAAAATAGAATTAGCTATTTTACTTTAATAATTATAACAAAAAAATAATATTTAAAATTTTAATCAATTTTTTTTTTTTTAAAAAAAATATTATTTATAACTTTTTTATATTTTTAAAAAAGAATAAATGTATATGTTGTAACAGCCTATTATATATTTTATTTGTAATAATCTTAGAAATTTCAATTTTTGTATATTGACATCATTATATGCGTATTATTATTTGTTTATCAGTTATTTATAATTTTTTCTTCTAATAAAACTTTCTTTTTTTTTTCCTTTTTTTTCTGATACATTTACTACTTTCATTTTTT
>QKYT01000561.1:4184-15853 GCA_003550305.1 Glomus cerebriforme | reverse complement strand
TACAAATAATAAATATATATCAGCATTTGTTTTTATTTTATTTTTATTTTAAAGTGAATAAAGTATAAAATATATAAAAATAAAGAATTTATTAGTGTAAATTTAAGTAAGATCATTGACAACGAATGTGATCGGCAAACAAAATCAAGTAGCTTTTATTAATTCAATCATATATGCCGTCCTTTCTTTCATATTTACATATGTACATCCAATTATTAAATCTAATATATATACAATAAATAAAAATAGAAATAAACTATATATTTTAATATAATTAAAAAATCTAAAATTAAATTTTATATTTTGAAATTTTGTAAATTGTCATCCAGTGATCTGTCGGGATTTCGTACCTGTCGGGATTTTGACCTATCGGGATTTCGACCCTGTCAGGATTTTGACCCTGTCGGGATTTTGGATTTCAGGATTTTGAGTTTCGGGATTTTGGCCTGTCGGGATTTTGAGTTTCGGGATTTTGGACGGCACCCCTTTAATGAACTAAACTTTATTAATTCTTATAAAGAGCTTCATCTAAATAAAGAAAAATTTACATATTTTTATGAGGACTCTACTATGAAAATTGATTATATTTGGCTTTTATATCTATTTACAGATTTGCTTATTGATTCAACTATTACTTTCTCATTAGATATTTCTGATTTAGATTATACTATTAATAAGGTACATATTAATTTTATTTTTTATATTATCTTTAGCTTACAGTTTGTATTTTATAAATATTCTAAAGAGAAACAAAAGGTTTACCAATACAGAAAAATTTCAACTGATATATGATAGAAATACTAACAGAAAGTTGATGATATTTTATCTTTCAGGCAAACTGCATAAGCAATCAATAATTATCTAGTAGAAATTGATTAACAAAAAGCTAATTGTATTTGGGATGATATAGTATACATCAGGAAATTTTTTTGGGAGATATATAATGATATATATCTCTTTATCATTATTTATCATAATAAAAATATCAATAATTAATGTATTCAGATAAATATCGATAAATATCTGTGATATTATAATAATATTTATCTGAATTGAAATTAATCATGAGGTTAGTTGATGATGCAGTTATTTATTGAATATTATCACAATGATAAGTTATTTATTGAATATTATTACAATAATAATTGACAATGCAGTTATTTATTGAATATGTTTTAAAAAATATATCTATTAATGAAATATTCATTTTCACAATTTCTTCTTAGTATAATGTGAACTGTCATATTTACTGAATCTAAATAGATGCATGTATATTAATCAGTTAGCCAAAGTCTTGGACATCCATACATTTCATCGATATCATTATATTATCATAATAAAATGAAATTTATCAGATCTTTATCTTTTTTAGTGAAAAATTCCAATAATAAAAGTGCCTAAAAAATTAAGTTAATGATGTTAAATATTGTATAACTTACAGAAAAATCTTTATTAATAAAAATCATAAAATATATATCAATATATAGTACCTTTCCATACCAATTGTCTTCTTTGAAAGAAATGATTACGTTACTAAACTACTCATTACCATAAAAATTTTCTGCTATTCGAATGATATCGGTCGATTCAATGACTATACTTCAGTTGAATATATCTTGAAATATCCAGATTTATCATCATAAGTTATATTATTTTTGGTTAAAAATTCTTCAAAATCTGCACGAAGATTATCAAAACCTTTTTTATATAGACGATAGATATCGTTATTTTGCTTTATTTGAGAAACTTTTGATTCAATCTCACTAACATTTAATTTTCATAGAAGATTTCTAAAGCCATCAGATCTTCTAGTTTTAGATCCTACTAATATCCTATTAATGTTTGCTTAGAGGCCAAATATTGATGCCATACTTATTATATTAATTGAATTTTTAACAATTAATATCGATAATGATAAAAGTAGATATAAATAGTAAATTATATAGCATACCATATTTAACATCTGCTGCAGAATATAATTCTTTTTGTTTGTCATTCGATACAGATTCTTAACATTACTTTTATGTAATGTTTTGTAAGTTTTCGTAAATATACCATTTACTGAACCATAATGGCAAATTGATAGAATTACATGATAGCGAAGTACGTGAAGTTTAGGAATTTTGCAGTGACTTGGTGAATATTCATAAAATATTATCACAAATTCTTGACAGAATTCAGTTATATATGTCTAGTAAACAAAAAAGTTTATCGATATGTTTATTGATATTTGACTGACTAAAATTAAACGTTAAAGATTTTAATTATATTTATCTGCAATTCTGCCAATTCCATATCCGTAAATGATTCCTGACACAACTTCATATACATCTTTAAATAAAAGCAAAACATGCTACATAATCTTCTGCATGGAATTCCTTTTTCTTTATAATTTTTGTATAAATTATCTATAATGAATATAATTACTTTCATTATATTGTGATAATCATTGGCGATGAATTTCAAAACATTTTCCAAGCCGTTCTTCAAAATTATTAAGCCTGGATAGCATAAAATTTCACTTAATCTGTAATCCATCTCCTTAACTGCTTTAGCATCAACTTTTTATTGTAAATATTCATGAGTAAATTCCAAAAGATACTTTGTGATGTCAAGATCAAGCATGTGCATTCGATCTGGAACGGTTGCTTAATAAATGTTAAAATCATCAAATTTTCAAAAAAAATTAAAATCTGTATAAATTGAAAGTTCTTTGGCTTGATTTATATCAATGACTTCTTTCATTTTTTCTGGAGTTCATAAATCAATATAAGTTAATATCATATTATTGAAATCTTCATTGCTTATTAAGCAAAACTATAAGGTCATTTGAAAGTCAATGGCAGATATGTAGCAGTAAATGTCACTGCTTCTATCATATCAGCGAGAATGACCAATATTTTTGGGGTAAATAAATGTATTTCATTTTTTACAACAAAATACATAACATTTTGATTCAATATCAGTGATAATAGTATTCGAAGACATCTCTGAAAAACTTATTCCTGCAATTTTTAAAATTCTTTAGAATTTCTTATCGTATTATTCTTTGCTTTTATTTTTGGGAGATAACCAACAAAGATTTTAGCATTAGGTTTATTTCGCAGCCAACTTGGAATGTTATCTAGTGAAATATAAATTGGATGTTCTGATGTTTTTTCAAGATGATCGTACATAGTTGTATCAGCATAGATAATAATTGATAATAAATCATTGTCGATAAGAATGGGGTTTTCTGTTATTTTTCACCATTCACTTTCAAATTGTTCACTGTAAATTGATGTATTGTTATCTTGATATCGAAAAACAAATTTCTTATTAATATTGAGCTGAAGAAGTAAAACCTTAATTCCGTAAATTATCAGTTGATAATAAAAATTATAATCTATATCCTGGAAATTTGTGATGGGAACTGTTTTGAATTTCATAAAAGGAAATTTGTTAACACCAAGGAATTTATGACCTTTCTTGATGCTTTTTGGTAATAGATTTTTATCAGTGGAATTTTGACTATTATTGATCAACTTAATTATTCTGTCACCACAAGAATTTGATAATTGGTATTCTGTAATGATTTCCATAAATTTTTGGTAAATATTATTAGGACCATTTAGTATTTGGTGGATACATTTTGTCTGTTATGGCATTAGCTAATGTGGTCTCATAAAAATCTTCAGGATCAATAGATAACAAAAATGTCAAGTCATTATCAATTTCTTTGTCTGTTTTGTCACCTTTTTCACTTTTCCTATCTTTTTTTACGGGTATTTCTACGTCTTGTTCTATTATCATCAGTTCAATATCTTTATTCTGCTTATTATTTAATGTCAAAAATCTAATTAGTATTAAATTATTTTCAATATGATAGTTATCATGAACTTATTATCTGATCCTCAGTTAGTAAATCATCATTCCAAAGATCAGGTTCATTGATTGGTAAATCATCCCAAAGACCGGTTTCTTTATATGGTATGTTTGAATGAGAAGTTTCACCTTCATCTTTAGCAATATATTAATGGTTGACAGAAATATGTCATTTTAAAGTGTAGAGAGTTGCAAAAGTTCAGGAATAATGTAAGCATTTAAAAGTCATCTTATTTGATGTATCAAATGTATTGAAAAAATTGTTTAACAAAATTTATTTTCTTTTGATAATGAATTGATGATATTTAATCAACTAATAATTATTAAAGAACAATTGAAAATTGAATTATTGTTATTTAATCGATAAACTACATAAGTTAATTTAATTAAATAATATACTTTTTAAATAAATACAGTAATTGCAAACAATTAACTAAATCAAAGAATCATGATAATTAAGTTAATTTGATTTTAATAATTAAAGAATCATATCAATTATCATTATCATATCGAAAGTAAAACAATTAATATTGATTAAATCATTTTAAGTGAGATTTATAACGATATCAAAAAATAGCAAGAGTATATATAAGTGTAACTTAAACTTTCTATTAACTTTGCTGATCGTGCTTTTTTTCGCTTACATTTTTCTTATCATATGCTTTTTAACATTTTTCTTCTCACTTTCTAACAATTTTTTCTCATATGCTTTTTAACTTTTCTTCACTTTCTAATATTTTTCTTCGCACACTTTTTTAAAATATTATCACTTTTTTACTCATTTTTTAAATTTCTCATTTTCTCACATTTTTTTTTTAAAAAATACCTTATAAACATCAGGAAGCTAAATTTTTGGAAGCGTCAAACTGAAAATATCATAAATCAGATGAAGAACATAGTGATGAAAGTTCATCAAGAAATACAGAAGGTAATAATAACTACTATATTATTATATTAATAAACGTTAATACATATTGAATGCTTTATTTTAGTTACAAGAGAAGCAAGAGGTACAGTACATGCAAGAGGCTTAAGAAGAAGTAAACGTATCAGTTGTTGATCATTCTCGTAAAATATATGCTAAAGAAGATGATGAAGAAGAAGAAGTTTTGAATTCTTCTCATCAATCTACCTTTACCACCCTACAACCATCTTTAACTCAACAATTATCATCTCAACAATCGGCCATATCACTGATAATTATTGATCCAGAAATTATCACAAGTCGACCTCACATACCAATAACATCACCTACTCCTACTGAGAGACAATGAAGTCAACGTTCAATACCTATAGTTGAACTGCCTATAGCTGAACCCGCCCAAAGTCAACATTCAATACCTATAATTGAACCTTCTATAGCTGAACTCGCATAAAGTCAACATTCAATCTCAATGGTCAGACTAGTGCTCTGAATGGTTCAGTTCAGTTTAGTTCTTAGACCGAACCAAAAACTTCAGTTCAGTTCAGTTCTGGAACTGAAACTGAAAAATTCGGTTCAGATCAAACTGAAACTTAATAAAAAAGTAAAAAATGCGTAAATTTGAATAATTCGGCATGCACTGATCCATAAAATATGAAATATAGCTCATTCGAATCNTCTCAATGAGACGAATCGAATGGTAGTAAAAGCAAAATTCTAGCATCGATATTTCGTTCGCTATCAACGAAAACGTAAATTTCTTTAAGTACAATTTGCCAACGAAGTATCGATGGCTAGAGACATGAATTTAGTGTCATTCGACACATCTCGATGGGACAATTCCAATGAGCTATAAAACGTCAACATTGGATCACTAGAAGAGGAGTAACCTCGCCGGTTCCAAAAATTCGGAATTTTAAATTTCAAAAATTTCAAAATGCNGACTCNGACTTTATATTTNATATTGTGCANCATCCAGTGATCCAAATTTGATAAAACATAGCTTGTTGGAATCGTCTATTCACGATGCATTGAATGGTACTAAAATTAATATTCTGGAATTAATTCATCAATCGCCACTAATGATGTATTAGTTAAAAGCATTAGGACACAATTAGCCATTGATATATCATCGCTAGAAATCTGAATTTAGTACCATTCGATGCTTCATGAATAGACGATTCCAACAAGCTATGTTTTATCAAATTTGGATTACTGGATGGTGCACAATATCAAATATAAAGTCGGAGTCAGCATTTTGAAATTTTTGAAATTTAAAATTCTGAATTTTTGGATCCATTGACTTTACTCCTCTTCTAGTAATCCAATGTTGACGTTTAATAGCTCATTGGAATCGTCTCATCAAGACGCGTCGAATGACACTAAATTCATATCTCTAGCATTGATACTTCGTCGGCAAATCGTACTTAAAGAAATTTACATTTTCATTGATAGCGATTGAAATATCGATGCTAGAATTTTGCTTTTACTACCATTCGATTCGTTTCATTGGACGATTCAAATGAGCTATATTTCATATTTTATGGATTAGTGCATGCCGAATTATTCAAATTTTCGCATTTTTCACTTTTTTATTAAGTTTCAGTTCAATCTGAACTGAATTTTTCAGTTCTGGTTCCAGAAACTGAACCGAACTGAACCAGAATTTTGGCCAGTTTCAGTTCAGTTCCCAGTTTGAACTGGAACCATTTGGAGTACTAGGTCAGACAAATTTCATTTGATAATCGTAGCCCTCTTAATAATATTGAGACAATGTTAATAAAATAAGATAAACAATTCGTATTTTATACAAATTGTAAAAAACATCACTTGAAAAAATTTCATGGCTTCAAACCCAAGTAAAAAAACTAAATAATGATAAAAATAATGAGCTTAGTTCAAAAGTATTTAACATAAGTAATAATTTAGTTTGTATTATATTATCACATTTAGATATTTAACATCATAAGTTATTTATCGCTATATTATATAGGATGGATATTACACAGTATGCACTGATTTTTTTTTAAATAACATGTGGCCGAAGTTTGATGAATATAAATGATCCTTGAAAAATTGGCTAAATTTGAACTATCCAAATTATATTCCCAGATTGGGTTAACAAAAATGGATTAACACCTTTAGTGGAAAACATCATTCTCTGGTAATTATTGTCAATTAATTGTTAATTTTTAAATATTTAATTTTAATTTTATTTTATNATAGATCATNCNAAAAATGAAAGACATNAGAGGAAGTCATGTCTCAGCAATCNGATCTGCTATTATCAAAACATGCGGACTGCAATTGGCGAGTAATAGACGTAAAAACTCGAAAGATATTCTGAAATGAAAATAATCCAGAGAAGTAAAAGATAATTATAATAGATTGTTCACTGAAAGTATGATANGGAAAACATCATTCTCTGGTAATTATTGTCAATTAATTGTTAATTTTTAAATATTTAATTTTAATTTTATTTTATGATAGATCATACGAAAAATGAAAGACATAAGAGGAAGTCATGTCTCAGCAATCTGATCTGCTATTATCAAAACATGCGGACTGCAATTGGCGAGTAATAGACGTAAAAACTCGAAAGATATNCTGNAATGNAAANAATCCAGNGAAGTAAAAGATAATTATAATAGATTGTTCACTGAAAGTATGATAAAAAATATTACCAGTTTCGCATTTCCATCGCTAGATAATATTAGCAAAGAAAGATTTAATGATATATACATTTATACCGCATCTGTATGCGATATATTATTAAATCTGAATTGCCACACTCTTGAAGTCTCCAAAAAACTGTTGAAATTGTGATTAAAAAGATTTAGGGTATTTATCAAATTCATTTTGTTATTTAAAAATTAATTTTATTAATCAAAGTCAAAATTAGGATGCAATTAATAAAACTGGTTAAATTAAACTTAGCGATTCAACATCGGTCTTATGTGAAGAAATGCCTGATAATTATAGCAAAAACTGATGATAATGATGATGAAGAAGAGCTACCTGAAGACAAAATGATGTTTAATGATACAAGTTTTATAACATACGATAAATTATTTGATTAATAAGAAGCGTGACATTTATTAGGTAATATTTTAGGGGGTGGGGGGTAAAACAAAATCTTACATGACACAAAATTATGCATTTTTATTGGTCAAAATTAATACTATATATTTATTTAAATATTATTAGTTGAAAAAATCTTACCTGGGGGGGTAGAACCTCTTATAAAACTAATATTAGGTAATATATATCACTGCCCTAATGGTAATTATTTTAATTTGTTCTATTTCTGAATTAAGTTTTAAGTTTAATATCATTTGCGATTTCATTACTTTTTGATTTAGGTTTCTATTTACAATCTTCTTCAGTTGAAAAAATGATTATAATTATTATTTTTTTTATTTTTATCGCTACGTTTTTTTTATTGTTTTATCGCTACATTTTTTTATTTTTNTTGCTTGACATTTTTTTTGTTTAGTTAGTTTAGTTTAGTTTTATAATATTTTATATAATATTCTATATAATAAAATAAATGCAAAGGATTATTTATCTTTTATAAAACACAATATTTATTGTATTGGTTAAATTTCGATTCTTATTATTTGTATTTCTTATTGTTCAGGTTATTTATCATTAGCATATTTATTGGTGTTTATTGAATTTGATGTTTATCATTTAAATATTTATTGATATTTATCATTAATATTTATCAATATTTATCGTTTAGGTTAAAATATGATGTTTTATNACTATTTATCNANATCGAANTCACTTGACGAGTTNNATTATTATCGATATATATCACATATTATAATTAATGTGATAAATAATGATGGAGAGATATATATCACTATATATCTCCTGAAAAAATTTCCTGATATATACTATACAATTAGCTGCCAATATATATATACACTATATAAAATAATTACCAATAAAAACCTTAAAAAATTATAAACTTAAAAGCATAAGACATTTACAAAAGATATTTAAAGATCTTTAAACTTATTTCAAGATTCTATAAATTTATTAAGGTCTTGTCCAACTTTTTAGATTTAGATATTCTTCTTCTGAATTTATCAAATGAATTTATATTGATTGATTTGAAGGCATAATTATTAAAATTAGATTCTATATCTAGTTGGACATCACACTACAATATATACTGTATTTATCATGGGATGATTTACAAAAAGCTAGCTTAAATTGGCTCTTTAATAAAGAAAAGATAATTTTATTAAAAAAGCTATCAATATTCATAATTATAATATCATTGATGATTAATGTCAGATGCTTAATTTAATTCTAGAATAATCTTTAAAGAAAATTATTATAGATAAACTCTGATTACTAATGATTTTCAATAAAAAATTTTGCTTATAGATGAAGATGATATAAAGAAAGAAATGGCTGAAACTTTTAAAAAAATCTTTAGAAAAAAATGTCACAAATTTGATAACTTACTTCTCAAATGGTAATTTATTTATAATCTTATTGATTTTATTAATGATAATATTTATTTTAATTAATAAATTCACTAACCTTAAAGGAATGGCTTTAAATGTTCAAAACTTTTAAAGTGAACTTTGCTCTAGATTTCTTAGGCATAGGTTATATTCTTATCAAAAAATATTTTTTTTATATATAACAGCTTTTTACTATTTATGCCAGTCTTATGTTAAAGATATTCATATTACTAAAGAAATGATAAAAGTTATTTCAGTTCTATCCCATCCTAAAACCTATGAATTGGAATTATAATCTTTTCTTTACATAGCCTATCTTACTACTGGAATATTTTAAAAAAAGCATAATAACATTGCTCACCATTAGATTCTCAATTATTCTTATTATAAAATTTAATATTTTAAAAAATTATATTAGACTTTTAGAAAATGATACTTCAACTTCACTTTTAATTTTGCATAATCTTGTAATAGAAATCAAGCATTCCAAATCTGAATTGCAAATCAGGACATGCAAAAAACATTTAATTCTATTAGTATAACCCTTCTGAAAAAATCTTTGGAGTACATTAAGATTCCTTTGAATATTATTAAATTTTTAATTAATTTATTTAAAAATAGAAAAATTTTAATTATGATCAAATTTGGCCTTTCTGAATTTTTTATAGCTGAAGAGAATATCGACCAAGAGGAGATTATTTTTCTTTACTTTAGCACATTTTCTATAATTTACTATTGTGTAAGATTCAATAGACTAAAGACAAAGCCTTTATTTTAAAGTCAGCACTGTATACAATGACAAAATTTTTTTTCCAAATAATACTTTTTTTATACGTCTGCTATTATGACTTTTGCAGATGATACTCAATGAATCGGATACTCAAAATACAACCTGTAAGATACTATTAATATTTCAAATGAATTTTTTGATATTAATAATATTAAAATAAATGGCAAGAAATCTTCTCTTCTGGTCATTAACCTTTCAATATTTTCTAATCAACTCTTTATCACTATGAGCAGTGAATTAGATATTAATACTCTTAATAAAAGTCTTGCTGAATAAATCTTAGGTATATAGATTACTTCTAGGTCTCAAATATGCACTGATTTAGATATTATAAAATATAAAATCAAAACTATATGCAATCTGATTTGATACAAATATCTTATAATTAGATAGTTTATTACTTACATTTTAACTATATTCTTATTCATGTTTTTAATATAGACTGATATACTTATTATTGATAGATACGTACAGTAGTGACAGAAAAAAATGGCAGTTAAGATCACATGACTTTACTATTTATTTGCACCACATTTTATTGGATAACTCAAACTAATTTTTTGTTTATTTATTTACTATGTTACATTAACTTCTATGTATAAGTAAACCAGACACAAGGATAACTCATGACTCCTATGACATCACAATGCAGCAAAAAATTTCTCTTAAAAATTATCGTGAGCTTGTTAAGTTATTGTGGTAAAATAAAACATGAAATGTAAATGAACTACACAAAATTACCAAGTTCCCACTGAGAACATTATACCAGTAGACATCTCAGTTAAAAAAAACCAGAAATTTAGAATAAAAATGTTGACCAGAACAGCCAAAAAAATTAACTCCAAAAAAATGATGACATCTTGGTCAGCTTGCTTATTCTCGTGCAGAAGCAACAAGCTTTGAAATTATGGATACTCTTAATAATACTTATCCAGACTTTAACATAACCACTTGTACAGTTCGTAAAAACCTTTGGAAGCTTGGTTACCACATTTGTATTCCTAAAAAGATACCATTTCTCACTTCTCTTGCAAAAGAATGATGAGTTTCTTGAGCAAAAGCTCACAAATGTAAAATATGGGAGGATACCATTTTTTCTGATGAAATAACTATCCAAATGTTTTGAAATACCACCTTAGTTCATTATAAAAAGGAAGGAGAAAAACCAACTCATGGATTCGTTAAACATCAGGAATTTATTTAATATGAAGTATTTCATAAATCTACGCCTTTGTAATACCACGTAAGGCTATGACCCCGTTGAAAGATTATGGAACGTAATATTTTGATAATTTATGTGGCGTAATACTCCGTAATTTTACCAAGTGTAATACTCCGTTATATTAAGATGCGTAATATTTCGAAANACTGNGTAATACTTCAAAATATTTANGAGGACTAATTATATAACATTTNATTTTACATAGTGTAATACTCNNCAACTTTANNCNTAATCTAGCATTAATATTTCATTTTACATAATGTAATACTCCGCAACTTTATGTATAACCTACCTGTTAGTAGCTTTTATAAATCATTATTATACTCTGAAAAAATATCCAAAAATCTGAAAAATATACAATAACAACAATATATTCAATGTTTATTA
>QKYT01000560.1:54427-65125 GCA_003550305.1 Glomus cerebriforme | reverse complement strand
AATTTTATCTTTCCACAAAATGTTGTTAAAATTACTTGAAAGAACGCATCTTAAATTTCCTTTATCTGCAAATTCCATAACCATCATAAATTCTTCAGTTTCTGGGTCTTTAGTTATTCCATAAAATCCAAAATCAGTTGTATTAAAGTTATAAAAACTCCAATGTATTTTAAGCTATTATTCAAATTTAAAATTAAATAAAATTAAATAAAATTAATTTAAATTGCTATTAAAAATTAATTAAAACAAAAAATACACGTGTAAAATATACCTCATTTAAATAATCAGCTGATATATTCTGTGATCCATTTAACCTTTTCAAAGCAACTGTTATAGGGTTGGGTTCTCTTTTTTTCCAACTTCCATCATCTTGTTTAATATATATTGCTTTACCATCAATCCATGTTGCAGAATAAACTTTGGCAAATCCACCTTCACCAATTTGGTTTATATCCTTAAATCTATCAAACGGAACCCATTCAAGAAATAATGGATATTTATAATGATCATAAGTCTCTTCTGCATTATAAATCGTATCCTTGATAAATTCATCAATACCATGATTTCCACTAGTCCATCCTTCTATTATGTGACGAGGAACACATTCTTTACACCATAGCCTTTTGTATTTATTACAACAATCCACAACCATCATAAATTCTTTAGTTTCTGGGTCTTTAGTCATTCCATAAAACTTTAAAGAATTAGTTTCTGTGTTAAATAATTCCCAATGTGAGTTAAGCTATTTAAAATAAATAAAATTAAATTGCTATTAAAAATTAATTAAAACAAAAATACACGTGTTAAATATACCTCATTTAAATAATCAGCTGACATATTCTGTGATCCATTTAACCTTTTCAAAGCAACTGTCATAGGTTCAGGTGGTTCTTTTTTCCAACTTCCATCTCTATAATATTTTGCTTCACCATCAATCCATGTTGCAGAATATAGTTTTGCAAATCCATCTTCACCAATTTGTTTTATATCCTTAAATTTATCAAACGGAACCCATTCAAGAAATAATGGATATTCATAATAATCATCATTATATTTTGCATTATAAATCGTATCCTTGATAAATTCATCAATATCATGATTTCCACTAGTCCATCCTTCTATTATGTGACGAGGCCTACATTCTTTACACCATAGCTTTTTATATTTATTGCAACAATCCATAACCATCATAAATTCTTCAGCTTCTGGGTCTTTAGTTATTCCATAAAACTTTAAAGGTCGAGTTTCTGCGTTAAATAATTCCCAATGTGAGTTAAGCTATTTAAAATCAATAAAATTAACTTAAATTGCTATTAAAAATTAATTAAAATAAAAATTCAAAGTGTAAAATATACCTCATTTAAATAATCAGCTGATATATTCTGTGATCCATTTAACCTTTTCAAAGCAACTGTTATAGGTTTAGGTTCTCTTTTTTTCCAATTACCTTTCTTTCTATTGTATATTGCATTACCATCAATCCATGTTGCAAAATATAGTTTTGCAAATCCATCTTTACCAATTTGTTTTATATCATTAAATCTATCAAATGGAACCCATTCAAGAAATAATGGATAATCACCATCATAATCAGAAGTTTCTTTTGCATTGTAAATCGTATCCTTGATAAAATCATCAATATCATGATTTCCACTAGTCCATCCTTCTATTATGTGGCAAGGAACACATTCTTTACACCATGGTTTCTTGCGTGGTTTATAACAATTTTCATGATTGATGATTACTGAATTATCAGAAATAGTTAATTTGTTAAATTCAGATTCTACTTGAATTTCATTATTTAAACTCATTTTTATATTTTTAATTGAAAAATTTAACTTTGTAAAAGAGAATTTCACATTTTGCGTTTGCTAAAAAAAAAAAAAATCGAGCACAATAAGTAATTTGACGATCGGATGACAATGGCAATGCATTGCTATTGTTCAGAATTTTGTATTACATGTACGTCATTTATCACATGATTTGGTTAAAAAAGATTTAGTTGCTGCATAAATATAATAGTTAAAAAATTAAATTATTATAATTTTACTAATTTTAAAATTTAGCTTGTCATAAACTGGTAGGAAAAGAGAAATAAAATAATAAATAAATGAAAATAACAATAATTTTAAGTGCTTTTTGATAGGGTTAAAAAAAATGATAATAGTTTTATATTAAATTTTTGAAATTGAGACTCCGTTCAGTTTATTTTAACATAAATCGTAAACTTCTAAACTTATTAGGAAATCAACTGACATTCAGTATAAATTTTTAAATGTTTTAAATGATATGTTTCGGAAAAAGGCAAGTTCCCTAAAATAAACTTGGTGTTATTAATAGTAATCAGTTAACATTGTATTTAGTCAAGAGTTAAAAATTACATTGTGAAAATTATGTAATTATTTGTTTATATTTACACGTGGAGTATTTTAACGTGTCTAATTTTTATATCATAACAAAAAAAAAATGACTAGTCTTTCTCCATTATTAACGTTAGTGTAAGAATAGTAAAAAAAAAAAAAAAAAGCAAATCTGTAATAGTTAGGATTTCCATGTGATTCTTTTGTAAAAATACATTTTTACTTTTAATTAAAAACTTTTGAATACAGGAGATTAATATTTGAATGTTATGAATTAGAGAAAATTTAATCAAACTTTTGTAAAAGTTAATCCAACTTTGATCCTGATTACTTGACAAAATGTCATTTTTGGCTTAAGGTTTTTCATTGATTTTAATATAAATATCATAACTATAACTAAACCTAAACTGGCATCAATTTTTTATAAATTTACAAGCTAAAATAATTTATCATAAATCAACATTAATTTTACAAAAGTTTTTCTAAACTGGGTTTTCTGCTTCAATTGTTTCGAGGAATTCTTCACTAAATACAAAAGTATAAAGTTTTAGAAAAAAGTTTTTTACATTGTAATCCAAGAAATTTTTTATTGATGCAGTCACTTTAGAATAAATAAATATCAAAATAATACTTGCACTATAGAGTATCTGACTTATTGGCTGAAAATTAAATAATAAATAATAATATGTCTTTTGAATATGTAATAACTGTGAATATCCATGCTGGTGAAAATGTACTTTTTAGTTGCTATGATTGGCATTAGTAACATTAATTCCTATGAGTCGCCGCGTTATTATTGTCTAAACTATAATTTATTTGGAGATATCGGTCAAAAGACCGATATTTAACCTCCCATCCAATAAATAATAATTTATTATAAAATTCTGCGGAAAAAATACTTGTAAAAAAGTTTTATCATTTACAAAATTAACAGTAAAGTTTTAAGACGAAAATTCAAAATATTAAAAAGTACGCAGTTTGTATATCTTTTTAACCTAGATGTTATTTATCGAGTCTCCGTATATTGTGAAAATTATGTATTCATTGGTAATATTTTTACACATGACTGCTTAATTATAACGAAAAATTTTTATATGTCTAGTATTTTATATAAGAAACAACGCAGAAGGAAAAAAACATATCTATAATCTTGACGAATTCAAAAAGAAAAGTAAAAAGAAGAACCAAAATTGCATTATTGCAAGGATTTTTTAATGAGCTTGCCAGTACAAATTCTCAAGAAAATTTTTTATAACTAACAAAAAACTTGTTGCAATGTGTTTCTTTTTAGCTGGGTTTCATTAGTAGTGTTAAAGTAATAAAAAATATTAAAAATCTAATGATTTAAGAGCAAAAAGAATCCTCACGAAAAAGTCATTCCCATAAAATATGATGATAATTCAGTGCTTTTGTCAGTGATATATAAAAGGATGAAGCAACACAAAACTTTTAAAAGTCATATAAAATTTTTCTTTCATAATAGCAGCCTTTATTCCTTTTCTAACTGCTTTTTTTATCATTTACGGTAAAAAAAAAAAGAAAATAATAATATGATCGAATTATCTAAAACTTATTAACTTATTGTAATATAGCCCACGATATATGGTTAAGAAAAACCGAATATCAATGAAATTCACTTTGATGCAAATGTATGGTTCTTGACCCACCTCGTGCGTGAATCTTGACCCACCTTATTGTAAAATATATTATGCGGGTCAAGATCCTCCTGCATATGGGTCAAGATTCATATTTTTGCCACTTTGATCATGAGAAAAAAGAAAATAATTTTTACACATATAATAAAAATGGATTAAATGATGACTAATAATTACATAAAATGATAATGTCGCGATTTTTGTATGAAAAATGACGCTTTCACGTTTTACTCAAACATTAAATGATGAAAATAAATGCCCTTTTCCTTTGTTTCGCACTTTTACTTCTATTTTCTTCACGTTACTTTATGGTCATAGGTTCAGACTGGTATTCTAGTTAGGATTTATTTTTTGAATTGTCAGTTGAAATTTTATTTTAGAATAAGATATATTAGATAGATTTTCTCCTATTTTTTAGTATTCAGTATTTTAGTGTGTGCATTAATTATCTAGGTAATAAATGTAGTTACCTTTTCTTTTATTTAATTAATTATAACTTTAAAGCAAATTTAATGATTAATATAAAAAAAGTAGAATGGTTAGAATTTATTATATTTTAAAAAAAAATGTTGCATTTAAAATGATTTTTTAAAAGGTACTTGAAAAAAAAATTTTTTTTTTAAAGGTTTAGTATATTAAAAAAATTTGAAGTCGTAAAAAATAAAACTAACTTGCCTAATTACATCATCAATAATCACTTTTAATAATTGGAACTTATAATTTGATGAAAGGTGGAACTTTTAAAATACAATATACTGCTGTAAATTAGCATACAAAAATAACCATATGGAATATTTAGCAAATATAAATAAAATTGAGAAATACTTTCCATATAACTTCCTTCGTTGCTAGTTTCTTGGGCATCTTGGATGCATCTATTAAAATCATTTTTTTTTAACCACAATATGACACACTTGATTTAATTTAGATTAATGTAATTAAGAATTTTTCAATGTGAAATATAAAAAAAAAATTCAATAAAAGAATTAAATAAATTAAAATATATTTAAATTCATTATCCATAATAAAATATAACTAATAATCTAAAAATCACATATATAATTAATCCTAAAAAGAAAAAATAAAAAAAATAAAAAAAAAAATAATAAATTTTTAATAAAATAATTTCAATAATTGACTAGTTGGAACAATACTAATATCCTGATTTTTTAAAGAATCAATTAATTCTAATTCATCATCATTTAAATCAAAACCATCTTCAATTCCCAAAACTTTTAAAGAATTATGAATTTTTTGATAATTATTTAAACATAATAAATAACCTACTCTTAAAGATTCATTATTAGGTACAATAAATTTTTCTATATTTGCTTTACAATTATTAGTAAAATATTCAAAAGATGATAAATCAATAAAAAAATCAAAAAATAAAGATTGAATTGATGTTAAATAATCACCCAAAGTTTTAACTAATAAACTAGAATTAACTCTATAAGATCCTATTTGAATATTTAAAATTTTTAATGATGATAATTCACAAATAATTGGAATAATAGAAACTAAAGATTGACCTGAAAAGATTTTAATATGTAAAAAAGTAATATTTGAACAATATAATTTTACCATTTTAATTGTTTCTAAAGTGACAACATTTAAAGATAATTTATATAATGATTTATCACCAAGTAAATGAATCATTTCTTCTATTACGTTTAATTTTATATCATTAGATTCAAATCTATCATAAAAATCATCAAGACCACTATGCCATAATTTTAATTCTTTAAGTTGAAATTTCTTATTAGATAAAACTTCATAATGATGTGATACGAAACCCTTACAATATATAAATTTAAGTTGTTCCAAACATTCTAAATTTGATATGAATGATAAATCAATATGTTGAAAATCCAAACATTCAAATAATAATTCTTTTAAAGTTTCTGAACGAAATTCCAAAGTATTTATAATATTTTTAGCATTTTCTTCTATATTAACAATACAAATTAATAATCTTTCTAAAGGTTGTAATCGAATAATATCCAAAAATGGTTTAACAAAAGTACTATTTAATTTAAAAATCCATAAATCACAATTAATAATATTATGACAAAATGTAGGAATTGTACTTAAAAATTCAATAGTATTTTGACATCCTATATCATTATTATGTTCTAAATCAATTTCCATATTTAAAGATTTTAAATCCGTAATTCCAGGATTAAAAGTCATAAAAGTAGAAAATTTTGGTAAATCGATATAAAAATCACTTTGAAATACATTTAAATTAAATTTTTGTAAATTTGAACCTTGTCTCATTATCATATGATATATAACATCCATTAATTTTTGTACTCTATAATCTTGATATTTATCAACATCATATCCTTCAATAGCATTCGATGGATTAAGCCAAGTTATAATGTTTTGTTTAACAAAATCTTGATCAATCATTCTTATAAATTTTCCATAATCAAATAAAGGTGATTGACTAATTGGAAAATCAATTTTATAAGGAATTAAGGAAGAAATTTCTTTATCATTTAGACAGATAAGTAAAGTATTTATTACTAATGGAAATTTAGGTTTTACAAAAATAGGTCTAAAAGGTTCTTTCCAAATTATAGGAATAGAAAGTTTACAATAAAATCTATTAACAAATAAACATTTGTATAAGGATTTGTTATCAAGAAAAGAGAGTATATCACTAAAACATTCATCAGGTAATAAAGGTAATGTCATTCTCTTTAAAAAAAAACCGAATTTTTTATTTTTTTTTTAAAAAAAGTTTATAAAGTTTAAATTTTTTAGTTATTCCATTTTTGTAATTGTTTTGATCAAGTGACTCGGACAATCAATTAATTGATGTTACATATGACATATGAAATAAAATTATTTAAGCCGTCAATCATCTTAATTTAAACCGGAGTTTCCTTTAATCGGTTAAAACCGGTTAAACTAAAACCCGTTGAATAAATAATTAACGAACCATTTCTAATAATATTTTTAACCGTTAGCATATATTTATATAGTTACTAAAAATTTTTTTAAAGTTTATTATAGACCTATACGAGTTATTAAAAGCAAATGTTAATATTTTTTTTTAAAAAAAATAAAATAAAATAAAAAATGAGAAATTTTTATAGTATTTTTATTCGTACTGTAGTTATAAATTCATGGTTAAATGATTCTGAATGAGGACAATGCGTTTTATTTCAACAATTGGTCGCTGCGACGATAATGCAGTATTTTTCAATGTATTTAAAATCTTTTATTTTAGAAATCCATTTACTGTATTTTGCTTCTAATACCAAAAATAGAAATAAAATAAAAATAAAATATGTATAACTTTTTTTTCATCATTTAATATTGACGTTACCTAATATAATTCATAACCGCAGTAGATTCATAGTGACCAATAAAATAAAACGTTCTGTTAGGTCATTATAAAAATTTTGATTAGTTTCCGTCAATTGATACTTTTTTAATGAAATACATTAAAATAAGTTAAAATGATTGATTTTTGGTTGTATAATTTATACATTTTGCCCAAAATTACAAGAATCGGTGTTTTTTTCCAGCGTTTGATTTTAAGACAAAAAAATAACACACACTCCAGTAAATGAAACATGGTATTAGACGATATAAAATAAAAGAATTGATTTTCATATCCCGGCCAGGTCAATGAAGCGGAAATTCCAAACTTTAATTTTTTTTATTGATTGGCCAATAAAAATGTTCTACTATATTATCACATGATACTGTATGTGAAATTTTTTTTTTTTTTTTAGGAAAAAAATTTTTAACTAATAAATTCTTATATTTTTAACGAATGTTTTTACAAATTTTTTTTGCATATATAAAATCATTTTTTTTTAAAAAAAAAAATCCGGGTTGCCGGGTCAATACGGAATATCTAACCAATTTTGTGTCGGTCAAATTAACATTTCGTATGAATTGACGTAAAAATGACGTAACAATTACATTACGAAAAATTACATCACTTGGCTTTTAGTTATATAGTTATATACATACTTTAACCTATGATGTAATGGTTGACTTTTTTAGAAACAATAACCAATTTTTTATGGTAGTATAACGTATACTTCCGAAATAAGCATCTCTTTTTTACAATTAATGCCGGCTAAAGTCATCATAAGGTCGGTCGAACTGGGCCTAATTTCGGGTACTTAATTTTGGATATATACAGTGATTTTTTTTTTTGGGTAATAATTCGTAACACTTTTATTGTCCCGAAATAAAAAATTTCCCATTAAAATGTGTACAAACATGTTTTCATTCTTAAGTTTGAATTTTTTCTTGAAAATTTCACAGAGAAAAAAAGAAAGCAAAAATGACAAATCTAAACGATAATTCATCCAATGATAATGACACACCAGTCAGTATGATAGATTTTGGCAAGGGAATGCAAACGATGATGGAAAGTTTTAAAACTTGTACCGAAAGAATTAAAATTAAAAATTCTAAGGTCATGTCTCATAATATTAAAGAAACCAAAATAATTCGTGATATATTTCGTGAATTTGTTAAAGATTCATTGAAATTCAACGGTCATCTAGAAAATTATTCGCTTGATGTTTTATTTTTCGTAAAATGTTTTAAAGATCCTAACAATTATTCGGATTATGATATTTCAATATTATGTGAGGATCTTTTAGAAAAATCTCGAAATAATTATGAACAATCTAAAGAATTAAAAGATAAGATACGTGTAGAAGAAGGATCTGAAGAATCTGGAATTTATGACAAATTAATCAAAATTCAAAATTCTTTACTAGAACATAAAACAAATATTCAAAACGAAATTAAGTCAGATAAAAAATCGGCGTTAGTTCCAAAAGGTGGTGGTTTAATTAGTGCATGTTCTAGATACATTATTTCTTTATTCTTTGATGTAAAAGATTTGTATCTTAAGTTGGAAGAATCGGCTATGGTAAAGGTTTTTGATAAAAACATATCATCAATAATTGTGGAAATTGGAAAAATCGAAACTTTTTGGGACATGCAGGTCAAAAGAATCGAATATCTCATTAATAATCTCCAATCTGGTAGAAATATTAAACGAAGTCGAATTGTCCACAATCTTGAACAAAAATGGAAAAACGTAGAAAAAGAATGTCAAATTTATAATAGAGTGATGAAAGAATTATTGGTCAAGGATGGACTTGTCAGCATTATGGTAATTTATCATTTTAATAAAATAATCATTTAAATCATTACTAATCAATTTTATTTATATTTATATGTAGTGATAATGCACGAGAGAATAATAAAAAACGAATATTTTATGTTAATAATAAAATTGGAATATTCAAGATATTACATAAAATTTTTTATTCTCTTATTTTTATAAATTGTTCAAGATATCCTTTGTGACAATAATGACTTTATAAATTGATATATTTACATCTTTTTTTTTATTTTTTTTTCATTTTTTTCTTGAATTTAAACTGTAACAAAGTATTTTTATATATTATATTATGAACGATATATACTGAAGTGAGGTTAAAGGTTCTCAAACTCATTAAATAATGTTTATATACGTAATACATCACAATATACAAGTTTGTTTATTTAGGATGATAAATTTATTTTAATAAACAATTTTAAAAAATAAATACGTCAAAAAAAGTTACATTTATTTAAGAACCAATAAATTGTAAAGAATAATATACATTTTTGAAGTATAATAAAATTAACTCATTATTGTTTATTAATGTCATAGCAAGCCCAATCGTCCTTTATCTTTCTTAATGTGATTTCTCCAATTTCTGAGATTTTGGAAACGTGAATTCTTCCACAAAGATATGATTTAAAATTACCTCCTAATCAACAACTTTATCTTTTACAAACTAAGTAACAAATTCATTTACTTTTCTTCAATATTAGACAAGGACTCCCCTTAAAAATTATGATGCTGATTTTGGAGAATGATTTCTCTAGTTCAGATACAGCTTGTTGATGGTACTTGCACTTGATAAGAAAAGGCCCGCAGAATGAAAACGAGCGTAAAGTTTACAAACATCCATATTGATTATTTGTAAGGTTGTTTAACTCCTTTATGTTGCTTTTTTTGTAATAATGCTTTAAATGAAGATCCACTTCAGGATTTCTTGTAGATAATAGTCTTTTGACGGTGAATTACCTTTGATAAGACTATTTTATCATCAAGATAGCGGGCAACCAGACGACCATGAATATTTTAAATTTAAATCACCATTCGTCGTTTCTGGCTTCAACGATTTTAATTCTAATTCTATCTAGATAAGTATCTCGATAATAAATGTGTACGATTGAATTAATAATTTTTGTCATATGCATGGCATAATATTTTTTTTTTTGTTTTTTTTTTCTTGTTAAGAACCTTATTTTTGAATGTGTTCCAATAAAAAAAAAATCAAAAATTTGCAGACAAAACTTTTCTTTTTCCTGAAGTAAATCAACATAATTTGTATAATTGTTAAGTGCATAGTTTCGATGTGATTAGTTGGTCAAGGTGTGTTGAACTATCTCGGTGATATGACTTATGACAAAATAAGCAAATAATTTCCTTTAATATGAAATTTGGAGATTCGATATAAAATAAAATCAAATGTTTATTATTAAAATTATGCTTTTAAATCAGTCATTATTTTTTTTTAAAAAAAACATGAGGCTCTCTTTAAAAGATCAATAAGAGGAAAGCCCCATTTAAAAATCTA
>QKYT01000560.1:17202-33042 GCA_003550305.1 Glomus cerebriforme | reverse complement strand
TTTTTTTTTAAATTTAAATACTCCAAGAAAATGAGAAAAAAAAGCAAAAGATATACCAGCAAGTAATTCAATAAATCGTTTAACCAGATACTGTACATATATGGATTTTACATAACATATAGANACATTGTATCTTATTTCATTTTCTTCGCATATAGACATTTATTTTTNAATATTTNATAACGATCACTATTACAAAAATTTGCATCTCAGTCTAACATTTTCACAAAATCAAATTTAAAACTGGCTAGTTTTTCTAGCAATCTAATAAGCAAGATAACTTATATTTGTACATCTGAAAATCATATAAACGAAATAATTCAGCATAATCTTTGTATCACATACTGTATTCTGCCCGGGTGCCGATTAATATCCCGAAATCCTGACAAATCTAAATCCCAAAAGTTATGCAGAGTTATGCACATACACGTGACATTTCTGTTGGCGTTATGGTGTCTACCTGTCGGGATACTCATAACAATATTCATTATTCATCTTCCTTAAATGTATCGCAAATTCGATTTTAACGAATATTGAAAATTGCAAAAAGTTATAAATTAATTAAGACCAACATGCTTGCGAAATTAGAAAATTTACAGAATCATCAAATGTTACTAAAGTTTATGACGCTAAATCGAAAATTTTATTGGCAAGTAAATAACCTGTTTCACTGCATAAATTGATTGTCACATAAAAATATTTGAATTGATTGATATGCAGATAGTTCTTTTTTTTATTTTTATTATTTTTATTTATTTTTTTGAAATTTAAAATATGATCTCATCCCAAGATGATACTATGAATTAATGTGAAAAGTGTAAAAAATAATTTCGTAAACTGGACCAGCGAAAATGAAAAAATTGATGATCTAATTCAAGAAATGCAACTAAAAATTAATAAATACAATGATACAGTATATGAATGGATACCATACAATCAGTTTAATGATATTAAAGAACGTAATTTTGCTACAGAATATTCAGCAATATGAAAGGATGGTCAATTAGTTTTATAATAAAGATAAATATGCATATGAAAGGCATAATCATTGTAAAGTTGTTTTAAAGTGCTTAAATGACTCGCAAAATATTGACAATGAATTTTTAAATAAGGTATTGAATTTTTTGTTATTTATACTTTTCTTTAAAATAAAAATAATATTTTTTTCTAATATTTTGATAGGCTAAAACTGAATATGTAAAAGATGGAGATTGTTATAATTGGTTAAATAAAAATTATAATATAGTTGGAGAGTTAAAATACATTTATTATTACATGTTATTAATGGTCTTAAAAATATTCATCAAAAATAAATGGTTCATCGTGATTTTCATATAGGAAATATATTAAATGAATGAAACGTTAGTGCAATGACGCTTAAAGTTAGTATTGGGATTTATAATAATACAGCATATATTTCAAGCTGATAATATAGATAATACAAAAATTTATGGAGTTATGTCCCTGAAGTGTTAAGAGGATACCCTTATACTAAAGCAGCAGATATATATAGTTTTGGCATGATTATGTATTTTATAGCAACTGGAAGACAACCTTTTGACAATTTTGCACATGATCAATGTCTAGCACTAAAAATATGCAGCGGAATTAGACTAAAATAAATGAGCAAGAATTGCCAAAATGTTACATTGACTTAATGAGAAAATGTTGGGATCCAAATCCAGATAATCAACGGATGCTATTGAAGTAGAAAAATTAATCAACATAATTTATATGTGGAGATAAGGAATTCAGTGAAGCCGAATATAAAGTAAATCTTTCATCTATTAAAAATAATCATCATCCACAAGTAATTTATACTTCTCGATCACTTAATCCATTTACAAAAGATCTTTCGAAATGTGATTATAATATTGACAATTATTCAGAAGAAGTTATTGATTTTGTAAAGTAAGTTATATTGTTTTTTTTTGGCTAAAAAAAAAAAATATTGAAGTTTTAATTTAATTTTTAGATTAATGAAATATCAAANTAAGCAAATCAGAAGAATTGAAGAAATTTATATTATACTTTTTTTTTTTATTGAACAATTGGTATTTCATTCATTATTTCCTGTATTTTTTATAATTAGGATAATGAATGGTTTTTTTTAATAAATACTATTTATAGAATATGTGTAAACCCTTTTTTTTTCTTGAAATAAGTAAAATCAGTTTATAATTAGCAATAAATGATCCGTTCATGAAAAATTTCTATAGGGGAACCTTCTGGTAAATAAATTGTTTAATCAAACTAAATTAGAATANACAATTACAGTAACTAACAATAATTGTAATAAAGCACAATAATTTAATATTTTAGAGGACAAAATGTAGGCCAGTTTTTGGATAGACAATAGCGTTTAGTCTAAAAAAGAAATCTTTTTTAAAAAACTCGTTTTATACATATTATTTTTATTTATCGATAAGTAAAATTGTTATATTGAATATAGTCTTTTTTCACTAATTATTGTAGAGTATATTTAAANTTTTTCTTTACATAAATAAAATAATACATTGTATTATTGGTTGAAAAGTGTAATTGTTTTTTAATTTTTTGATCTTTAATTTTTTAATTTCGATTTTTGAAATTTCAGACATATAAGTTGATTTGGTTAAAACAAGGATTCTTCATAACCTCGTTCAGATTCCATTAAAGAATTATTTTCCAAGCTTCGGGTATCATCATCATAACAACTTGAGGTAAAGTTAAAATTTTATTGATAATTAATAATTCTAAAACATTATCAAAAGCTGCAGAATCAGAACCACCTTCTTCAATAAGATATTGCGCCAAACATTAAGAATTCGGCACTAATAGGATATAATAATTCTAATTCAGAACCAAATAAATCAGATTTCATGATTCCTTCACGAGCTCTCATCCAACTTTTATTACCCGTAAAGTATTAATTTCACCATTATGAGCACACCATCTCATAGGTTGAGAACGATCCCAAGAAGGAAAAATATTTGTAGAAAAATGAGAAATGTGCCTGTCTATTATCATGCTATCTGCTGGAAGTTTTTTCCATAATACCGTGGATCTAAAAAGATGTACAATTGACATAACTGGATGATATATTTTTTTCTATCGATTCATTAATATATCATTAATCTCGTTACCTACTGCTAGAAAAATATGAACTAATTCATAATTCAGTAGTTAAATAAGACATATATGATGCATACGCATTCATATTTACTATTTGATTCTAGTTGTCCATGATATCAAAGATAAAATAATGTCAATCGTGATGTATCAAATTCAAATAATGCAATCCCCATAACTAAATTATCCAATACTGCCAGCATCTTTCCAAAATGTTTCATCTTCAATAATGTTAATACAGTAGATTCAAGCAATATGTTACTCCAATTATTATACATTATTTCAGTTATAGCCAATTTGAGCGCGAGTTAATTTTGGAAACGTGAATTAAGACATGTTGCTAAAGATCCCATAGTGTTTTTACTGGATACTTCAAAGAAATTTGTTACTAATACATATAATAAGCTAATTGATGTTACTTTAATATTGCCATTAGTGATCGTTTAAACTATGTGCTATACAACCTAAAAATAAAACCTTAGGGTACTTGAGCTCTAATAAATACCACGCTATTTTCATTATAGAGGCTTTGTCTGCAATCATTATTTTTTCCAATTGTTTCACCATTTTGACATGTCTTACCATTGGATATGTAACAAAAAAAACCAGCTTTGGAGTGTTAATATATATCTATTCAAATGTTAGACATAAATTTTCATATCCATTAATTAAAACTTCACTATCAAATTTTGTCTCATTAAATACAATCTAATAGCTTTGTTGAAAGTTTTTTTTTGGCTAGGTAATTTAAAAGTTGATCGTACTTTTGCTACAATTCTTTAATTACCCGATTCCAATTCTGATAATGATAAAAATAAGTCGCAATAAATTTTTATCTTACAGAAAGTGACTTTTGTTCTATCTTAGAGATGTAATCAGCTTTAATATAAGTGTTTTGTACTGTCAAAGTTGTTAAATCATTATTACTCTCTCCCAAGATAACTTCTTTTTTGTTCTGATGTAATTTTCTAAAATGTGTATGTAAGCTGAATTATTAATTTGTTGTTTACATTTTTTACATTCACTTCTCTTTTGTTTAAATTCAGTTACGTGTTTAGTTGAATTAAATATGACCATATTGGGTTAGGTAACGGCATTTTTAATAAAATTTATTGAAGAAACTTTAAAGATCATGTAGATTTTATAAAAAATAGTCGATTTTGAACGTCATGATTTTTATGTAAATTTTGATGCACAGTCAAGTACATGTATGAAGCCTGCATGGTATAGTATCATGCGCATGGTGCACATCTCTAATTTATTTAATTAAATATTGCTATAGACCTTTAAAAAAATTTGCAGCTAATAATTCTTTTAGATTAACCTTTTTGATTCAGTAAATCAATCAATGAAAATTAAAAACATAAATTTTTATATCTTCACAGATAGTCATCCTCCTTAAGGTCTTTTTGAAATATTTTTAAATTTTGAATTTTAATTTCTAAAGATCCTTCTCTGGTGGTCTTCCATAAAGCCCTTTAGTTTTACGATTTTCAACCTGGAATTTTGGTTATGATGTGCTTTACCCATCAAAGAAACTAATCGTTCTTTTGTCTTTGATTTTTTTAGGGATTTATGGAATTAAAATAAAAATATCAAATTAAACGATATATATATATTTGAAGTATGAAATGAGTCATTTCCGATTTTCATGTTTTAATTGTCATGATTATAATGTATCCAAATTGGGTATGTCGAGGGTGTTTATTAAATAAACTTATTAATAGCAATGTATCCAAATTGAGTATAAAATATAATCAATAATAATATTAATCTTTATTCTTCAAAAAAATTTTGCTTTCTGATCATTTGATGTAATACAAAGTATCGCCAATTAAAAAAATATATTTGTAATGTTAGTAAAAATATTAATAAAATTTAGTTATTTGTTATGAATTTGACTCATTTGGATACTAGGAGAAAATCACTACTAAATTATAGAAGTTTACACATGGACAAATAAAAAAATTATGTAATAAATCATTGATTAACACATAAAATATTTTTTTTAAAATAAATTAAGAAATTTGATGGAATGAGTCATCATCATAATTTTTTATATATTATTAATATTTTTAATTATATAAATACCACCTTTTTTTCAATATTCCTTATTATTTTTCATACTTTTTAATATGCATCTCTGATTATATTATTATTTTCGCTTTAATCCTTTTAAAAACTACCCTTTGAACTCCCCTCTTATCTTCCTTATACTGTATATAGAGGTCTTCCTCGTATCAGGCAAGGAAACCCAGTCAGATAGTCGAGTATCTCCTAACTGGCTGGTTGGTTTAGATTAGAACTTCCCTCTTGACTTATTTCAAAAATCCAGTAACTCCAAGTATACCAAAAAGCCTAAAGTCGTACAAGTTACCAGTTGAAATACCAAAGAATAGCCGTAAAACACTATAACCTGAAATCCGTTTTTCCTAAAAAGAAGATAATTAAAGATGATATTATGATATTATGGAATTGGCAAAACAAAATTATCAGAATGTATTGATGGAAAAATCAAAGAAAGAAACAGTTTTATTAAAAAAAAGGGAAACAAAATACATAAATAAAGCAGAAAAAATAGAAACTGCAGTGGCCATATTAGACCTTTTAAACAGTAAGACAAAAGAATCTACAGATAAAACAAATATACAATCTGTGTGACAACAGAAAGAATTGAATAAATGGATGAATAAAGAATTGAAGAAGATAAATCGAGAATGAAAACTTCAATGGAAATGAATGATTGAAAGCTAAAAATAGAGAAAAATGGAAAGAACAAAATTTGTGAAAAAGTGTATAAATAAAGAATATAGAATAAGAAAGTATCAGGACAATTGCTGGGGATAACTTATGAAGTGTGGAAAAAAAGTGAGAATTCTTGAGAAATGACGAATGCAATAATTGAATTACAAAAAATGAACTTGAAAAAAGGAACAGCATAACCAAGAAATAAAACGGGAGGATAATTTAAAGTTAACAAGTTCTATAATGTCAATTGAAGCATATGAAAACTAATTTGGAACAATGATGTGATAACTTATGAATAGAAAGAAATAATGATGTAAATTAGTATAGAACAACAATAAAAAAACAAACATGAATAATGAAATAAAATAGAAAAGGAAGGAATATTAAGAAAAATTAGAAAATGAAAAAAGTATAACAAAATGATACGAATAAAGAATATTAAACAATGTTGAAAATTGTTAATAGAATCGGACAAGACAATAATCAAATTAATTTAGATTAGCTAGTTAAAATAGAATAGATTAGAGAGACTGAAAAGTTTTATTTTTAATTTTTAGAATAATCAACTGAATAATTAATGAGTGTAAAAAACATTTATCACTGTATTTTAATAAAAATCATTAAAATAAAAAGAAATCATTAAAATTCACTTTTTAATATAATATAAATTAACTAACAAAAGAATATACTTTGGTATATATGAAAACTATAAATTAGGAACTATAAAATTAAAATTCTAAGGGACATTGAAAGAGTTTGAAGAATAAACGAACTATAAAATTAAAATAATATTCTTTTAAAATGTCTGATGTTGAACATGTTGAATTTATTTTATAACTAGTAATGGAATTATTGGATAAACGAAGTATATTTGATAATTGTATAGTTGGCTGTCTATCAAGTTCAAACTTGTATAAGTATAGTTGTATTAAAAAGGACAATAAATCATATCAGAAAAGTCTTTGAAATGAAAAAAAAATACTTAAAAATCTATAATAATACAAAGTCAAAATTTTTTTTGATATATAAATTTTTTGGGTTTCATAAAATTTTTTGTAATTTTTTTTAAAAATTTAATTACCTGTATAATATTTCATGCCTAATAATCATCTGAATTCTTTCTTATAAATAGTTTCATAATGTGTTTCATATGACTACTAGTTTACTGATAAAGCTGCTATTAATTCTATTCATATAAATCTTGCAATATAGAAATTTGACTTACTTTTGCATTTACTTTCTTATCCTCATGATATTCTTATAAAATAAAGGTCAGAAGAAAACTAATAAAATTATGAATGGTTTGTTTCTTGAACTCAAAATTTTGTAGAAGATTGGCATCAAAATGAAATCATAATATATTCTATTAGGATTTATCCTAGCGATATTGTAATATATGGAATATCTCAAAATCTGGTCACAAAAGATTATATTTTGGTTCTTGAAGATGGATTTTGTAAAATATGTGGTGAAGAATATACAAATACAAATGATAAATGGTGCAAACCATGTCAAATTGATAATTTAAAAAAATATATTGCTAGCGGAAATGAAAAAATTGATGATTTAATTCAAGAAAAAAAAACAACAAATTAATAAATACTATGATATTGTATTTGAATGGATACCATACAATCAGTTCATTAATATTAAAGAAATAGGGAAAGGTAGTTTTGCTACAGTATATTCAGCAGTATGGAAGGATGGTCCATTAAAATATAATAAAGATAAAATGCTTTATGAAAAGGGTAAAAAGAGTGATCGTGAAGTTTCTTTAAAATGTTTCATAATTCACAAGATATTACTGATGAATTTTTAAATGAGGTATAGAATTTTTTTGTAAATTAATTTAATTGCCCTATTTTATAATACAATAATAATCTTTTTTAATATATTTTGATAGATTGAATTATATTCTATTAGGAAAAATCCTATCAATATTGTAATACATAGAATATCTCAAAATCCGATTATATTTTGGTTCTTAAAAATGGACATTGTAAAAGATGTAATGAACGATATACATATATAGATACTGTATAGGATATTTTGGTACAGGGTATAGTTTGTGTAAACCATGTCAACTTTGTATTTTAAATAAAACAATTTCTAGCGAAAATGAAAAAATTGCTAATCTGATTCAAGAAATGCAACTAAAAATTAATAATATTAGCGATAGAGTATTTGAGTGGATACCATACAATCAGTTTGATTGTATTAAAGAAATAGGTAAAGGTGGTTTTTCTATAGTATATTCAGCAATTTGGAAAGATGATCCATTAGAATATAATGATGATGAAATGCTATATGAAAGGGGGTAAACATTGTAAAGTTGCTTTAAAATGCTTGCATAACTCACAAGATATTACTGATAAATTTTTAAATGAGGTATGAAATTTGGTAAATTAATTTAATTATTTTTCTTTAATATCATAATCTTATTTGATGGTTTGATAGTTAAATCATATTCTATTAAGAATATTGAAAATATTTTCACTAGCAGTATTCGGGATAAACTTGATGGTGAAAATATTCTTGAAATATATGGAATATCTCAAAATCCAAATACAAGGATTATATTATGGTTACTAGACATGCAATGGGTGGAGATATTTCTTATTGGTTAAACAAAGATTATGATAAAATTGATAAAATCCATTTATTAGCACATATTATTAATGGTCTTGAAATTATTCATCAAAAACAGATGGTTCATCGTGATTTACATATAGGAAATATATTAAGCATTGATACTAGTCTTTCATCTGTAAATGCAATATGTATTTATTATGTGGAGAAGCTGGTAATATAGATAATATGAAAATTTATGGAGTTATTCCTTATGTAGCTCCTGAAGTATTAAAAGGAAAACCTTATACTAAAGCAGCTGATATTTATAGTTTTGGTATGATCATGTATTTTATAGCAACTGGAAAACAACCTTTTGCAAATTTTGCACATGACCAATATTTAGTACTAAAAATATGTTATGGAATTAGACCTGAAATAAATGAACAAGAAGCACCAAAATGTTACATTGACTTAATGAAAAGTGTTGGGATTCAAATCCAGATAATAGACCAACTGCTTTTGCATTGATGTAGGAAATCTGATTGAATCCTTTTATTATGATGATAAAGTTCGAATGCAATTTAAACAAGCAGATAGATATAGAAAATCAAATCTTTCATCTATTAAAAATAATCAATCAACTACTCATCCAGAAGCTCATTATATATCTCGAATACTTAATCCTTTTACAAAAGATCTTCCAAAATATGATAATATTAACAATAATTCAGTAGAAGTTATTGATTTTACAGAGTAAAATTATTTTATGTTATTTTATATTATATTATTATTTTTTTGTAGGTTATCGATTAAAAATGAAAATACACAATTAGAACAAAAATGAGTTCAACTTATTATTTTTAAGTTTTTCTTTTATTATTAATATTATTATTATTATTATATATTATTTAAAATTTAGTTTTGTTTAACACTGATTATAGAGTACATGTAAACTTTAACTTTACACAAATAAAATCAGTTTGTAATTAAACAATATTCAAACAAATGCAAGTTTTTATACAGAGTTTTATTTTCTTTATTCTTTTAATTATTAAGTTACTGATAAACCCAATGTTTTATTAATATTAACTGGTTCTAAATAAATTTTGAAGTTAAAATTTAAACAATTTAATTGAATTATATAATATTTTTAAAAAAAAATTAAAAAGAACCGTCTAAATACCCGGGCAATTTATCTAATTATACTAGAGTTAGTAATTTTAAGCCATCCGAATCTTACTCATAATTAATAATACAGTGCCTAGACATTGATCCTATAAATTCATTCTGCTCATAAATAAATAGTACTTTTTATTGGAAGAAATGACTGAATAGAGCTAGAAAAATTAATTGATAATTAATAATTTTTTTAAGCAATTTACTAATAATAATCATTATCATTTACTTTATATGATGTAACTAGAATATGTGCTTTTGAATAAGTTTTTTTTTTAATTTTATTTATTTCAAAAAAAATGTTTTTACAATAACAAATAAAAGAAATTTTAAAAAATTAAACTTTCGTAAAATAACTTTTGTACAGTCCATTAAATTATCCAGCCAAATGATTAATAAAAAAATTACATTATAATGGCACCTATTGTTTATAATAAAAGTAAATTATGTAAAAAAGCAGCAGCTTATAAAGCGACCGTATATCAAAATGTTGATTTATGAATTTATTTTTATACAGATCCTTAGCAGGATAAATACATAAGATATCCAAAGAATGTATAATTTAAGGGCGCATACTTAACTCCTTCTTAGGGTTATGTCCTAGTTACGTCTATGACGTGACTTAACTAGGTATTACGTCACGTCATTAAGTCTGCGCACCCCTTGACTGTGTGCCAGGTTTGTGGCGCAGCAATTTTTCAAAAAAATACATAANAGATTTTTTCTCTGACATAAAGCTTTTAAAATTTTACTGCAAATGTGATTTCTGCTGCTCTGCAAGTTTACTTATGCTTTGGAANANGGTTTAAAATNCCGTTTTTGACTTTACATATAAATGATTGATTTTACCGTCTTTGCCGATCATTTCCAAAAATGGATTTGACGAAAATAAAATTTTTGTCAAATAAGTCAATAATGATATTTAAAATTGCTTTTGGCACTCTAAGTAAACTTGCAGAGCAGCCGAAACTAGGTATATTTAGTAACTTTTAAAGGCTATATGTTAATATAAAAAATTTTCTTTTTATGATTTTTTGTTGCGCCACATCGGCTAGCTGCGCCACAAACCTGGCACACATTTCGTTTAAGCTAAGTCTGCACCTTTAGTATAATTTAATGGACAACTCATAAGCGTTCAATATTAACAAAAATGAATGAGTTTCCATTATATTAGGTAAATGAGACTCAAAAGTTAGAGATCATGAAACTAACATTTCCTTGCATATCCAGAACATCAAAGGTATCTATCTCTTTTTAATATTTTTTATTTTTCAGGATGAAACTTGTTTAATGATGAATTTATTTTTTTAATTTATTAATTTTAATTTTAGTTATAAAAATGGGACTTATGAATAAATAATATTAAAGTTTTTGAAGTTTTGAAGAAATGAATAATAGATAAATGATATCTCATTGTTAAAGTAAACAGATTTCTTCAGATAGTATGTAATATGTACTGTACAGTACAATTCATGTTTCATGGTGAATAATGGACAGTTATTTAGATACTATCATTTTTCAGGACAATTTTCGAACATTTTTTTTTTTCACAAATTCTGAATAAATTTCTTTCACCGAAATATGTCCTTGGGATACATTCTGAACATAATTTTTTCATATAATATTTTTTCAATAAAAGTCGACTTACTTATTATAAGTTTTACTATATAGTATTTATTTTTTTCTTGTATCTGCGATAAAGATACATTTTTCTATTACACGCTGATGTTATACCCAGTGCAGCGTTAAAATAATAGTCTGTAAAACATGAATCTCAGATTTATTGAGATAATGGAGAGTTAATATCATTACTACAGACCCTGTTAGACTGTTACTCACTTACATTCTATTCCTAAGGATAACTTTACAAAACAGTTACGATATACACCATTAATATTATAAGCTGTAACGCAATCAGTAATTTTGAAATTGGTTAAACTATTATTTTAGCCTTGTAAATTATAAAATAAACTATTTCAACAGAGTTTCTTTTATTTTCCTTATTTTTATAAAGGAGTGTAGTTCACTATTTTACGTTTACATGATTACATCTAAACAACACTATATAATAAGGAGCTCATTAGAAAGAGAAAATTTTTTTTTCAAAAAAATTGAGTCGCAGCATAAATATTATTAGCTGATAGCTAGATGCACTACTGGTTTGAATTTTTCTTTATAATTTCATTTATAAAATACAGATTTATACTACAGCGCTGTTGTAGCCCAAACGTAACCATGTCCTGAATCCGACTTGGGATATCCCAAATCAAACTTGGGACAATCCTATGTCCGAAATTTAACCATATTCCAAACAAAACTAGTAAATTTTAAATGTTTAAGACGTCTCAAACTACCATTTAAGACTAGGTTAGTTTGGGACATGGTCAAATTTCGGATATAAGGTTTTCCCGAGTTTGATTTGGGACATGGTAGTAGAGGCCTGCAACGGGCCAGGTCCGGGCTCAAAACCCGGCCCGGACCTAGCCCAGAATCTGGGTCCGGGCTGGCAAACATTATATTAAATTAACCCAGGCCGGGTCCGGGTTCAGGGTGTAAACCCGGATTTTTATAATTTCTTAATTCCGGCCAAAATTCTCAATTAATTCTAGCTGAAATTAGATTAGATAAAAAACTGATTTTATTTTGTAATTTAAATTAAAATGAATATCAAATTTTAATTTTTATATGTTAATTTAAATAAAATAATATATTACATTTGATTTAAATTTTAAAGATAATTTATATTTTAGGATAGTCAGTAAATGCAAGATTTACCTAATACTTTTAAAATTTAGGGATTATGATAAAATTCTATAAGATTCTTTCCATTACTCGCAGATCATGAATTAAATTAATTTATAAATCCGGGCCAGGTCCGGGCTGGGCCGGGTTTTCAATATATTAATGCGGGCTGGGCCGGGCCGGCATTTTATATATAATTTTAAGTCCGGGCTGGGTCATAAAATAGAGGTTAATGCAGGCCTCTACATGGTAGTGTTTGGGCTACAACAGCGCTATTTTAATTCCCAAATATTGTAAATGTAAACTTTATTTAAATTGTTTTGTTATACAAATTTATCTGTTTGATAAATTTCATCATACCGTATTTTTATTAGTCAATTGTATGTTGGGAAATTATATAATTTTTATAATTTTTGTATAATTAGACGTTAGTACATTTTTAAATGTTATCGAGAATACTAACCAAAATTCATGATATTCACATGATAATCTGTGTTTAAATTCACCCGAAAATTCATTTGACTTGGACCATTGATCGTCGTGATGCAATATTGCATTAAATTTGATTATTAAGCCAAAAAAAAAATTATTTATTTTTTTTTTTTAAAAAAAGAAACCATTATGTTTTATACAAAATTTTTGAAACAAATTTTAGAATTTTTAGATAAAGATATGGTATCACTTCATTCTTGTTTATTAGTAAATAAACAATAGAGTGAAATTTCGGTAGAAATATTATGAAAGATATTTATAAAATTCAAGTAAACGCAAAAGAATTATATGGAGTTGAATTTGAAGATGAATCCGATCAAAATATATTATCAACATTATATTCATGTTTATCAAAAGAATCAAAATAACTTTTGATTCAAAATGAAATTATCATCGAATCACCTACAATGAAATCACCAAAATTTGATTATCCGGGATATTGTAAATATCTTGATATTTGTTATATTAGTCAATTAATTATTATTATACATCTTGGTGAAGAAAGTAAAATTTATGAAAGAACTTTATTAAAACAAGAAATTTATCAATTATTTACTAATAAAAGTTCATCACTTTATTATCTTCATTTTCATGATCCTCATATTCCATTTCCTTATTTTTCTGGTATATCAAAATGTATTCCTCATCTTCAAGAATTTTCTTGTGATACAAGTATTTCTCCTGCAATATTTTGTAGAATGGCTCAATTATGTAAAAATATTAAAAAAATTTTAATTAAATGGGTTAAAGAGGATAATGAAGGTTTAGCAAAATTAATAAAAGTTCAAAATAATTTATGTGATATTGGATTTGAATGTGAAGATCAAGATGATTTAGAAGAACAAATTAAACCTTTTGAATGTAAAATTATTGGTAATGCATTAGAATCAAAAGTAAATTCTTTATCACATCTTTATATTAAAAAATTCATTATATTGTATTCCAATATTATCCATATCAAAATTAACAAATTTAACAAAATTATTAATTGGAGAAAATATTCCTCCTTTAATATTAATAGCAAATTTTATTATGATAAATGGNAAATCTTTAAAAGAAATTTTATTTTATAATGGAATTTTTGATGGTGATTTAGAAGATTGTACNATATTAAATCAAATGATAAGTAGAACTTGTTCAAANCTTGAAACTTTAATGACATTTTGTCATGATGATCAATTTCATGATATTATNGAAATTTTAATTTCTTGTGAANAATTAAATAATTTAATTTTAAGAAATTCTTCTGAAGAAAATTTTGATGCTACATCATTATTTACTACTTTATTAGCTAATACTGATCATAGATTATCTACATTTTGTGTTGATAGTAAAATTCATTTTACTCCTATTGTTTTAAGTTCTTTTATTGATATGATGGATAAAAAAGTTAAACCTATAATATTTTATATTTATAAATCTGGTGGTATTAAATATGTTGGTTATGATGGAATTACTAATTATCATCTTAATATACTTGAAAAAGTTGGTGGTGGTATTTTAGATGATTCTGATATTATGAATAAATTTTCTACTGTACCNAAATTTAGGGATCCTTATAGATATTCATTAGAATAAATATAAATATTGTTTTAGTATTTTATTAGTGATGTAATTATTATGTCTCATTATCTTAAAATATATTAAATACCTCGTCTTATAAAAAAAAACTTTTTGATTATGACTTAAATTTTACGTCATGATAAATCTTGTTTTAAATTCACGATAAATCATAAATCATGACTTTCATTATGATGATGAATTGATGGATAATACTAATTTTAAATAGAAGTTCGTATGTTTTTGATTATTTTTTTTATGGTCCTTATCACAGCTCCTTTAATCCTAATTGTTGAGATATATCAAATATGCTAATTTTGATTACACTTTTTTATTTTGATTTCAAAATCTAAATACAATCATTTATTAATAATGCAATGTCAAAGTTAGGTTCCAAAAAAAAGGAATTTGAGTTTATTTTGACCTATCAGAGATTTTTTTTTATAGAATTATTAGAGATGGACGTTTTTTGTGTATTGATTATGTGATAAAATAATTATACCTTTTTATGAGATTCAGTAGCTATTGTTGTGATTGTTAAAAAATTTAAACGCCAAATCAATAAAATTTCTTCGTTCAAAATTCTATTTTATAAAAATGAATTTAAATTAAGAACCATAACGTTACCTTAAGACAATGACCACTACTTATGATAAACTCGACACATAAGTTATAAACTCAATCTAGTATCTTCTAATATTACCTGATTATAAACTAAAAAAAAAAAAAAAAAAAAAAAAGACCTAATATACAACGCGTAAAAAATATGTATTATGACTTATGTGTACCATTAATACTTTACTGGTTTAACCAATTAGCCCATGATTAAAAATAAATAAATTTGTTAATAAAAAAATAAACAAATAAATCTATATTAAGATAATCAATAATAAAAATACATAATAAGTTATCATGACACATCCTTTGTAAATTTTACAAAAGGTAATAAAAAAAAAATTATAAATACCTACTATTTTTTTTAAAAAAAAAATTTTCTCAAATTTAAGAAAACTAGATACACTGAATTTTCCCTCTAAACTCTTTCTTTTTTTAATTTTATTTTCTCTCTATAACCCTATTAAAATAAACTACCCTTTTAAACTCTTTCTTATCTTTCCTTATACTGTATATAGAGGTTTCCTCATATCAGGCAAGAAAGGTCCAGCCAGATGGTCAAATATCTCCTATCTGAGCTGGTTTGATTTCTTTTTAAATTCCTTTAATCTTCCTCTTATCTTTCTTATACTGTATATGAAGTCTTCTTCATATCAGGCAAGGAAAGACCGGTTAGATAGTCGAGTATTTCCTATCTGCAGTTTGATTTAGATTAGAATTCCTTTTCATTTCCTTATATTTATGTTTATGAATAGAAGACTAATGAGATCAGTGATGGGGAGATATCAACAAATAGCAAAAATATAAAAGAAAAAAAAGAAAAAA